>WSYH01007601.1:0-32534 GCA_036426205.1 Ascaphus truei
TCTGCCGCTGGGTCCAGGCGAGTAAGTGAGTGTAACCCCCCCCCCCCTTCCCGTCACTTAGCGATGGCAGCGAGCGGCCCCCTGCCTGAGCCTGCACCGTGTGTTTGGGGCATCCCTGGAAGTGAAAGAGCTGCAGCAGAGGGGGCTACTGCTGCTGGACGAGAGGTAAGAGCAAGAGGAAATGGACGGTATCACTCTGACTGCTTGGGATTCTTCCTCAGTGGGCTGGTGGGGAGGAGGAGAGAGACTTTTTTCTGTGGTGGGAAGGTTCTCGCCATCTCGGGGGGGAGGGGGCTTTTTCTCTTGGGAGTGATCTCTCCAGGAGGGGGTCTGTCTTTCTGGGCACTCTCTTTTGGGGGGCGCCCAATCCCTGGGAGGGGG
Organism: Ascaphus truei; assembly: GCA_036426205.1. Lineage (NCBI taxonomy): Eukaryota > Metazoa > Chordata > Amphibia > Anura > Ascaphidae > Ascaphus > Ascaphus truei. The sequence goes on from WSYH01007601.1 coordinate 382, forward strand.
AGGTCTTTCTCTGGAGGGGGTCTATTGTTTCCCCTCTCAGAGGCCTACGCTGCTCCTGGAAGGGGCTTGCTGTGTTGGACAGTCTTCTGCTGCCGCTCATGTGCCAATTGCAGGAGGTCTGGGCTCAGAGCCCATCTGCCGACCCTGCTCAGTATGTATCTGCCGAACCCTGAGTGCCACACAAGTCCTACAGTCGTTGTCATTGTCACCGGGAATAGACTATACTGAGCAGCAGAAAACGGCTAACCCTCAACTGGAAGAGGATTAAACCCCACACAGACCCTCACAGAACACCACACCACCCTCATCCCCACACAAATCATGTATTCTGAATTAAAGGTGTTTCTTTATTTGTGATGGAGAGAATGGTCTTATTTACATTACTACAAATACCGATGTCACAGTATAGTTCAGGTAGAACATTCAAAGCCACTAAATGAGGGGACAGCCTTCCCCTGAGTGTCACTGCCACCCACCATGTTTCCCCTGAGTGTGTCACAATCACCCCCAGGCACGCTTCCCCTGAGTGTGCCACTCACCGTCACCCCCAGGCACGCTTCCCCTGAGTGTGCCACTCACCGTCACCCCCAGGCACGCTTCCCCCGAGTGTGTCACTCACCGTCACCCCCAGGCACGCTTCCCCTGAGTGTGTCACTCACCGTCACCCCCTGGCACGCTTCCCCTGAGTGTGTCACTCACCGTCACCCCCAGGGCAACCGGAGATATACTATACACCCCCACCGGGTAACAGATATGGCACCCCACATCAACCCCGAGACATACACCTCCCTCGCAGTGGGTTACCGGAGAGAGACATACTCCCCGCCCTCACTATGTAACCCGGAGATCACACTGTCCCGCCTTCCGCATCTCCTCCTGCAACTTCCGGCAACATGGCAGGGCTCGTTGCCACGACAACGGGGACGCCGCGAGACGTCAGGACGTTGCGCGGCCTCAGGTTGTCCCTAACTGCGCGTCACGTGCCGGACCGTTGTCGTGGCAACGCGGCGCCATTAGACGCCTAACACAGCCATATTGACGGGGGATGGGAGGAGTGCGGCGCCGTACCCCGCCGCCGGGAGACCCACACGGTAACCACGCCCCCCCGGAGACCAGCCCGGTAACCCCGCCCCCAGGAGACCAGCCCAGCACCGTCTCCCGGGGGGGAAGGCCCGGCACCGCCGGCTCTGTCTCCCGGGGGGGAAGGCCCGGCACCGCCGGCTCTGTCTCCCGGGGGGGAAGGCCCGGCACCGCCGGCGCCGCTCGGAGTAACTCCCTGTTTGTGTTCCAGAAAAGAAGAAGACAAAGGGGTTAGAGCTTCTGACAACCCCCTTGTATGAGGAGACCGAGCCGGACCCCAGCAGCGTGCTGAATGGAGAAGAGATCCTGGCTCTGGCCATCAGGCCGGAGGACTTGGAGAAGGTGAGGGGGGAGGGGGACAGTCCTGTGATTGGGGAGAGATGGGGATGCGGTCCTGTCATTGGGGACAGTCCCGTGATTGGGGAGAGAGAGGGGGACGGTCCCGTGATTGGGGAGAAGGGGATGGTCCTCTGATTGGGGGCGGCGGTCCTCTGATTGGGAGGGGGCACTGCCTTGTCATTGGGGACGGTCCCGTGATTGGGGAGAGAGAGGGGGACGGTCCCGTGATTGGGGAGGAGGGGGGGGGGGTGGCCTTGTGATTGGGGAGAGAATAACATCATTGTGTCACCCGGTTGGAATGCGGGAAAGGTGTACGCAGGGTGACCAGGACACATGAAAGTAGAAACCCGGACACATGAAAAAGTGTTTTCGAAAACAAATGACCTCACTTCAAAATAAATCTGACATTGGTATTTTCCCGATAGCGTCGCCATTTCTGCGTCATTATTCATTTATTTCCGTTTCTTAACATCACACAAGCTCCCGAGTGTAGCAAAACGCCTGCTTGGTTTCTCTGAATAAATCACGTAATTCCAGGTTACCGATCAATTTAAAATGTTTCCCCTTGGACCTGATCCATCGCATCCAAACACTGTGTCAACTTTTACGGTGTTAAGCAAGTCCAAACAGGGGAGAGTGAAAGAAAACGGGACGTTTGAACGATTTTAAGAAAACCGTCGGTACAACGGGACGTTTCATGAAAATCCGGGACGTCTGGTCACCCTAGCAAAGGTTGAACGTGATGGGCTTGGGATTTGGGCAGTTTACCCCTCTGGCAAAGCTCAGCAGCTGATGGGTCCAAGAGACGACCCTGGTCCGATGTTTACCAAGCTGTAAGGAACCTTGGAGCTTGTTTATGTGACGCTTAGCAGCGCTTGGCAAACATGGCCCTTGCAGTTGAAGCATTTCATAGACTGTTGTCCATGGGAATGGTTGCTGTCGCAGCTCTTCCCTTAGCGTGGCCCTAAGAGGTGTTTCTGTGCCGTACGATGAGGAGGCCCTATTTCCTCCCATTTTCCAGCTTCATGCTCCACGTCCCCCCACAGAAGAGCACAAGGTTCCTGTAAGCAGCCGGATTTTGGTTCGGAAATACCGCGAGCACGAGGAAGGGAGGAAGAGATGCCTGCTCGTGGCTCGTCCTGCGCCCCCTGGGGCCGTAGCGAGAGGCCTCGATTATTCAGGTAGGATCAGCATAAGCCTAGAAGTATCTGGGCTCCCTACAGCCCTCTCTCTTCGGTGGGGTGGGGGGGAGGCGGTCCTGTGGGGAGACGGGGGATGGTCCGGTTTGTGAGGAGAGTCCTGCGGGGAGAGGGGGGGATGATCCAGTGGGGTGACTGTCCTATGGCATGATGGGGGACGGTCCTGTGAGGCGGGGAGAACAGTCCTGTTGGGTGTACCCCCCCGCCCCCAAACCTCTCGGCTTTGTGCTCCCTCCTGCTATCCTCCTTCCAATTCTTCGACCTATAGATTTTCTCTCTTTGCCCTACCCATGGTCCCATCCCCTCTCCTTCACCATGATCCCTCATCTGTGACTTGACACATGACCCCAATAATGTTCCAGGGACAGAAGGGCTTTTGTGCGATGCCCACGGTCAGATCCTGCCGCACAGCATCCTGGGGACCTTGCAGGACTTGAAACAAGAAGCTGCCGCCCGAGGGAACTTGCAGGTAGGCTTTCTTGCTGACGTTCCCCTCTCTGGTCCGGGGGTGGCTACCTCCCTCACTCTGCTGTCTCTGTCCTCAGGTTGCTCAGCTCATCCCAGACCCGCCGCCCCCCTACACAGACACGTCGGAAAGTGGCTGGAAACGAGCGCTTCTCGAGCAGACAGAGGTTTCCTGGGGTCGTCCGAAGCAAGACCAGGCTCTAGACAACTGGCAGCATCACATGGCCCTGAGGAGAAGGCAGCTGGACACATTATCCCGTGAGTTGTGTGTGTATATGTGTGTAGGTCGGCAAGGCTGGTGCTGTGTGTGTGTGTGTATAATATTTACACACATACACACACATTCTTGTCTGCTATGTCAAGAGCCTCATCTTAACACTCCGATATTCAGTCCTGCCCAACTCTGCCCCCTCCTGCCCCCATCTTCTCTTCTCCTGCTCAACTCTGTCCACTCTTTGCCTCCGCCTTTCCCCTCTCTATCCTGCCTAACCATGTCCCCTCCTTTCCCTCATCCTGCCCAACACTTTCCCCACTCTCCTGCCCAACTCTAGCCCCCATCTGTCTCCCCTCTCTGCCTTGTCTCTGCTCCCAGATGTCCCCTCTCTCTCCCTCTCGTCCTGAGTCAGGTCGGCTGCGTAAGCCGCCCGGGCAGCTGTTGATGAACGTGTGTGAGGATTTCCGGGGGGTCCAGGAGGAGAGGCACCTGATTGACCGCAGCATCCCAGCAGTGGAGCATGGCAAGGTGGGGATACACTACGGCTCAGTAAGACAGGGGGCTGCAGAGATGGAGGCAGAACGGTAGGATGAGGTTTGGAGGGCGTCTTCCATCACTGTTTTCCCACCAGGGTCAGCGCGTTGGGAGCGAGTTCTGGAACCTGGCCGAGCACATTGGGGATGAACTGAGTGGCCTGACGATGACCCTGACCCAGTGCGAGCGTGGATACGCCCAGCCCTTCACTCGCATCGGGAAACCGCGCAGCATACAGCAGGAAACAGGTGTGTCACACGGGAGAGGACAGAGACACGTGGATAAAGCTATATAACATACGGCTAACCATCGCAGGAGCTCCGAGCCACCTCTTAGGGTTTAGCTTGAGTGCCGGCAGTGACACAGAAAGGGTGTTGGGCGCCGGTCGGGTATCCTGAGTGACGCAGGAAAGCTGTGACCGCCACTGTTTCCATAAGTGGGGATGTTTTTTTCAGGGCCCACCGACCGGCCTCCGTTTCACCTGACGTGGGATAAGAGCCTGTATCTCCAGCAGCGCCGACACGAGCTGAGAGCCGTCATGGAGGAACTTAACTTTACCAAACCGGTGAGTGACACGCAGAGAGAGAGAGCACGGCCCTGCCACGCAGAGAGAGAGAGACAGCATGGCCCTGCCACGCAGAGAGAGAGAGACAGCAGGGCCCTGCCACGCAGGGAGAGAGACAGCACGGCCCTGCCACGCAGAGAGAGAGACAGCACGGCCCTGCCACGCAGAGAGAGAGACTCACGGGGCCCTGCCACGCAGAGAGAGCAGACAGCACGGCCCTGCACGCAAGAGAGAGAACAGCCCGTCCCTGCCCACCAAGAGAGAGAGGAGAGAGAGAGAGGAGAGCAACACGGTCCCTGCCACGCGAGCGAGTGAGAGACTGCTCGGCCCTGACACGCAGAGAAGAGAGAGAGACAGCCTCGGCCCTGCCACTCGGCCGAGAGAGAACCTTGGCCGACACAGAGAGGAGAGAGACACAATTACAACAACTGTATTACCATGGACCACCACAGAATACAGTAGTAAAATCCCCCGCGAACCCACGCGCCCCCCCCCCTGCTGCCCCCCCCCCCCCTCCTGAACCCCACGCCCCCTGAGCGACCCCCGCCCCCCTGAGCCATACGCCCCTTCTCCTTAGAGGATATAGACGGACTGGAAGTGATTGGACGAGGGAAACCTTTCACCCTGGTGTCCGCAGAACAATTCCCATTATACGAGGAAGACCGAGACTTCACAGCTGAGGAGAAGGATAACCCGTGAGTCTTGAGGACATCAGTGGCATTGGGGGTGGGGGATAGGGCCAGGAGGAAGGGCAAGAGGGAGGCAGGGGTGGGAAGGAGCCAAGAGTTTGGTGAGTGGGGTAGGAGGAGGGGTGGGGGGAAGTGGTTGAGAGGGAGCGGGGGGGACACGTCTGGACTCCGGGCGGCGGGGGGGGCGAGGGGTGTGGGGGGGGGGGGGGTGGGTGAGAGGGGCCCTGAGTTTTCAGGGTTGGGGCAGAGTGGGAAGGGGAGGTGTTGGGGTGTAGTTATACATCCTACTCGGCCCGATGTATCCGAACTTGTACAGAGGAGGTTTTGCTCTTGCATAGCTCACAGGTCTCCCGTCTTTGCCTGTTTTAGGGACCCCCTGGAGGAATACCCAGGCGTGGTACCAGCCTTTGTCCTGGGTCCCTCTCTGCTCTTCTGCAAGCAGCCGGCGTATTGGGTGGAAAGTTCTGTTTCCCACCGGGTAATTTACATAGTTACACAGTTACACAGTTACATAGTTACATACTGTAGTAGATGAGGTGGAAAAAAAGATGTGTCCATCAAGTTGGACCTATGCTAAATTTTGACAACAGATACTTTATCTTATATTTGTTCTTACAGTGTATATACTAATGATCCAAAGGAAGGTAAACAAAAAACCCCAGTGACACATCATCTAATGATATCTCAAAAGGGGAAAAATAAACTCCTTCCCGACTCCAAAGTTTGGCAATCAGGTTACTCCCTGGATCACCGTCCTTCCCATGTTTACTTATTTGGTATATCCCTGTATACCTTTCCTGTCTAAAAAGATGTCCAACCTTTTTTTGGAAGATATCTATTGTATCTGCCATCACAGTCTCCATGGGTAATTAATCCCACACTGAAACTGCCCTTACTGTAAAGAACCCTTTCCTTTGTTTGCTGGTGAAATCTCCTTTCCTCCAACCTTAAAGCTGCCATTTTAAAAAAATATGTATTTTTTTCCCCCCATACAATATGTGCATCAATACAATCTGCACACTGACAAGTGATTTGCTAAGCTGCAGATCGATCCGTTCTCCTGTAATCGACTGTAATAAATTGCGTGCTCGGGATTATTTAATTCAGTTCTTGCACAGCATTCTGGGCAATGTAGTTCCTAGAATATGATTGACTGGGCAGTTACTAGATACAATTGGTGCACTGCTAGAGAGGGGGCGGGGCTCAAGAGCCAGAGCCTATCAGAAAGGGAAGGGGCTGTCACTTTGGAAATGCTTCCTACATTAGAAACATTAAAAATGTCTTTAAAAACATTCTATTTTTTTAATGCTAAGTATTTTCTCATAGTACAGAACTGATTTATTAAAAACCCACATGTAGGATATTGCTTGAACTGCAGCTTTAAGGGATGAGTCCTTAGTACTGCCCGTGGGATGAATAGTTATTTTGAAAGCTCCTTGTATTAACCCCGAATATATTTGTATAATTGGCCTCTTTCTCTCGGGCCAGTGATTGCCCGGCCTTAGTACCCTCGCTGCCCTCTCACCATTACCCCCGTGATGCTTTCCATTCCCCCTGGCATTTTCTTGGTGCATCTCAATCCTGCCGCTAAATGCCCACGTACCCTCTGTGCCATACTCTAGGACAAAGTTGGCATCTCTACTCGCATCACCTTTGAAGCTGTAGCCGGAGAAAAGGCCTCATCAGTCCTAGAGGTTGTGAACAATGGGAGTGCGGCTGTGTGGTATGACTGGAGGCGCCTGCCACACGTGGGCAGCCTCGGGGGTCAGCGCACAGAGCCCAGAGTGCAACGCTTCTACTTCAATACCAGCGCTGGTCAGTGTGTGAGAGCATAATGTGTGTGTGTAAGATATGTGACTGTGACTGTGTGTGTAAGCGTAATGTGTGTAAGAGATGTGATTGTGAGTGTGAGATATGTGACTGTGTGTGTGTGTGTGTGTGTGTGTGAGCGTGAGCTTAATGTGTGTAAGAGATGTGACTGTGTGTATGAGGGAGATGACTGTGTGTGTTTGTGAGCGCCTTGTGTGTATGTGTGTGTGTGTCTGTATGTGAGAGATACCACTGTGTTTGTGTGGCCATGTGAGAGCTGTCTGTGTGTCAGTGTTAGTGATGCCACTATGTGTGTGAGCTGTGTGTGTGTGAGAGATGCTAATGTGAGAGAGATGCCATTGCGTGTGTGTGTCAGAGAGAGATGACTGTGTGTGTAAGATGCCATGACACATGAGCTGTGTGTGTATATCCTGTGTCCCATTGGTGTATCCCTCCTGCCAGGCGTGATCCTGCCCACGGAGACACAGACCTTCCCTTTCCACTTCAAGTCTGTGAATGCCGGGATCTTCTCGGAGAGCTGGGAGTTCTGCTCACACCCCGTGTTACTGGCGGGAGCGTCACTGGAGGTTTCCCTGTGGGGCATCGCTGTGTATGAAGATAAGACAGCCCAGCTGCGGGAAGATCTGCAGGTCCGCCATGTGTGCGCGTGTTTAGTACGAGCAGTCATCTGTCTGTCATGTATGTGTGCGTACGCAGTCACAGGTCTGGGTGTGTTTGTGCGCGTGCGGTCACAGATCTGTTTGTGTGCCTGTGGTCACAGGTTTGTGTGAGTGTACACGTGCGGTCACAAGTCTGTCTGTCTGTGTGTGTGCACATGATCACAAGTGTGTGTGTGTGTGTGTGTGCACACGCACACGCACAGGTCTGTGTGTGTGTCCTGTGTGCCTGTATCCGCTCTCTTTACCACTGTCCTGTCTCTCCCTCAGAGGGAGCTGGACTCCCGGGAGGCGCGGGTCATCGCAGAACAGATGGTGCAGGTTCTGCTGGACAGAGTTCGAAGCCCAGAGCGTCCACGTTCACCCGCCACGCGTCTTACTGAGGAAGAGCTGTTCCACTTGGAGAATCCGAAGGTGCCAGTTGTGTGACGTGTGCCACATTCCCGTGTCATAGTTAGCGTGTGCCACGTGAGGGCCAGGCTCTGCTCTCTCACATATAAGTGCCACCTATCATACCTATTCTTTAGCACCCGAGCCACACTATTGTCAGTGTGTGCCACGTGAAGGCCACACGCTACTCTTTTATACAGTGGTCTCTCTCCTCCTTTACACCTCACCCTTCTCTCCTCCGCTCCTCCTTTCTTCTGAGTGTCCAGTTTTGCTGTCACAGTTACATTATAAGCATAAGCTGGTCAAGGAGCTGCGCCAGTTATGGACGGACAACATCCCCAGGCCTGCCCCGGAGACACCGAACCCGACCTCTGAACCCTCTGGGACGGAGCCTCGGGCAGAGGAAGCCCGCGCTGGGTGGAATCTTTCAGTAACGGATCTGGAACAGGTACACAATGTGTGTGTGTGTGTGTGTGTGTACATTTAAGAAAATAAAAGTGGGTTCCACGAGGTCCAAGTGAGCGCTTGAGAGTCCAAATGATGTAATTCTGTTTGGACCCGGTACCCGAGGTCTCTGGGGAGACTGCTTGCAGCACCTGGGGGCCGTGGAAACCATCAAATGGCAGCTTATCAGCTGATCCCCTGTTAGGGCGTCTCAGCCGTGGAGTCGCGCAACACTCTGATGCCGGCGACAGGATTTGCCGTCCGCCTTGCTGCTGTGCTAGTCTCCAGTTGATCATGAGCTCTGCGTCTGTGTGATAGCTGTTCGGCGTCCCGCGCGCTGAGTGGCTCAACAGCTGTGATGACGCTTGCGTGATGACGTATAGGAACAGTGACGACCTACGCGTTTCGCACTGGTTCTTTAGGGGGGTCTGTGGATCTGCTGCCATTTTGTGGTTTCCACGGCCTCCAGGTGTTGCGAGCATCTGTCCAGGGACCTCGTGCACCGGGTCCAAACAGAACTAAATCATTTGGACACTAGCGCTCACTTGGACTCCGTGGAATCCACTTTTATTTTCTTAAATGTCAGTTCATGTATATGTTGTGTGTTTATATTACACCATCTTATTCACATCTGGTGCGCTGTGTCTCGTGTGTGTGTGTGTGTGTTATATATAATCAAATAAAAAGATCACTTGTGAGCACATTCACATGTCTTAGACAGGTCTGCAACCCTGCCTTTCACCATTATCACCCAGCACACACTGCTCCCACTGCCGCAAGGGATTCTGGGAAATTACATGCAAATGAGCACACAGTGCCACCTTTTGCTTCAAAACCATTTAACATGGTCCCCTGTATGCTTGCTGCATTTCACAGCTTTGAGCACAGCCTGGGTTAAGATGCATAGCCAGTGATCTCAATGTCTCTCTGTCTCTCTGTCCGTCCGTCAGTCCGGTTAGAGAGTTTGGTGAGCGGCGTGTGTCCTGTTTGGGAGGCGGTGAGCCACCAATCTAATGAAGCGCTCTCCTTGCGTCTGTCATCAGGCCGCACTCTCTCTCCCTGAGGATGAACCCCGAGAGAGTCTGCTGTCTCAGCTGAATAGGAACATCATGGATCTCTCTGTACCACCGCAGGAAGCTAGCCTGGGCTTCCTGCATCAGGCATGGTGAGTCCCAAATACCCTGGGGGTGAAGGGGAAATCTCTGCGGAGAGAGCTGTGAGACCCTTATATCTCCCAGCCCCCTATACTGCGTGAGACCCTTATATGCCCCAGCCGCCTATACTGTGCGACACCCTTATATCCCCCAGCCGCCTATACTGTGTGAGACCCTTATACTGTATCTCAGTGTCTCTAAAGCCTTTTTCCTCCATTATTAATTATACTGCCCTCTCGTCCTGTAACACTGTGTGTGTGTGGTATGTGTATATGTATATGTGTATATACACACACATATACACATATACACACACATATACACATATACACACACACATATACACATATACACAACACCATATACACACACACACACACACACATACACATATACACACACACACACACACATACACACACATACTGTATATATACACAGTGTTACAGGATGAGAGGGCAGTGTAATTAATAGTGGAGGAAAAAGGCTTTAGAGACAGTGTGTGTGTATGTATGTATGTATATATATATATATATACACATATATATATGTATATGTATGCGTGTGTGTGTGTGTGTGTGTGTGTGTGTATATATCTATCAACTGTACATATTACTGTATGTTCATTCGCATGTCTTAGACAGGTCTGCAAACCTGTCTTTCACCATTATCGCCCAGCACTTCCACTGCAGCAAGGGATTCTGGGAAATGACATGCAAATGAGCACACAGTGCCATCTTTTATCTCAAGCTCCTATTACAGAGCGACCCTTAAGCCAATGCATGCTGCTTTAAACACAGCTTTTAAGGGAAGGCTGGGGTGAGATGGCCAAACCCGCAACCCAACCTCACATGCTGATACCCTCAAGTTGAACAGTCTGTGATGGGTTTACTGGCTTTGCATCTCACCCCAGCCTTTGCTTAAAAGCTGTGTTTAAAGCACTGCCTTGGCTTAAGGGTCGCTCTGTCATGGAGCTTGAGATAAAAGATGGCACTGTGTGCTCATTTGCATGTCATTTCCCAAATCCTTGCGCAGTGGAAGTGCTGGCGATAATGGTGAAAGACAGGGTTGCAGACCTTCTAAGACATGCGAATGAACATACAGTAATATGTACAGTTGCTTTTCAATAATTCTTAATGCTGTGAGGATTTTTGTCATTTTTTTTAATTTAAAACCACACATAACCTTAATGTGGTATACACACACACACACACCACACACCACCCACACCACACCACACACACACACACCACACACACAACACCACAACAACACACACACACCACAACCACAACAGCACACCAGCAACCACTTCTGTTCCCTCACGCAACCTCCCCCGCTACTTTCTATACCACATGTGTGTCCCCTCAAACCTCCCTGCTGTATATACCCTGTGTCCTCACACCCTCCCGCTGTAATATACACACTGTTGTCCCTCACACCTCCCCGCTGTACATACACACTGTGTCCTCCACCCTCCCCGCGTATTTACACACTGTGTCCTCACACCCCTCCCCGCTGTATATACACTGTGTTGTTCCCTCACACCTCCCCGCTGTCTATATACACAAAACCTGTTTTCCCTCACACCTCCCCGCTGTATATACACACTGTGTCCCTCACACCTCCCGCTGATTCACCTGTGCCCTCCCACCCCCCGCTGTAATACACACCTGTGTGGCACTCACCTCCCCGCTGTATATACACACTGTGTGGCCACTCACCCCCTCCCCGCTGTATATACACACTGTGTGTCCCTCACCCCCCTCCCCATAATATGTCATGACCCTATATACACACTGTGTGTCCCTCACCCCTCCCCGCTGTAAACACACTGTGTGTCCCTCACACCCCTCCCCGCTGTATATACACACTGTGGTGTCCCTCACACCTCTCCCGCTGTATATACACACTGTGTCCCTCACACGCTCCCTGCTGTATATACACCTGTGTGTCCCTCACACCTCCCCGCTGTATATACCACTGTGTGTGGCCCCCCCTCCCACATCCTCCCCGCTGTATATACACACTGTGTCCCTCACACCTCCCTGCTGTATATACACAGTGTGTGTCCCTCACACCTCCCCGCTGTATATACACAGTGTGTGTCCCTCACACCCCCCGCTGTATATACACACTGTGGTGTGTCCCCTCACACCCTCCCCCGCTGTATATACACACGTGTTGGCCCTCACACCTCCCCGCTGTATATACACAGTGTGTGGGTGGCCCCTCACACCTCCCCGCTGTATATACACAGTGTGTGTCCCTCACACCTCCCCGCTGTATATACACACTGTGTCCCTCACAGCCGTCCCTCACACCTCCCTGCTGTATATACACAGTGTTGTCCCCTCACATCCTCCCCGCTGTATATCACAGTGTGTGTCCCTCACACCTCCTCCCCGCTGTATATACACCTGTGGTGTGCCCCTCACCCTCCCCGCTGTATATACACACTGTGTGTTGGCCCTCACACCTCCCCCTGTATATTCCACGTGTGTGTGGCCCTCACACCTCCCCTGCTGTCATATACCACAAGTGTGGTGTCCCTCACACCTCCCCGCTGTATATACAACACTGTGTCCCTCACACCTCCTGCGTATATACACACTGTGTTTCCCCTCACACCTCCCTGCTAGTATATACACACTGTGTGTCCCTCACACCTCCCCGCTGTATATCCACACTGTGTTGGCCCTCACACCTCTCCCCGTTGCATATACATACGTGTGTGGCCCCTCACACCTCCCCGCTGTATATACCCAAACTGTGTGTGGCCCTCACACCCTCCCCGCTGTATATCCACACTGTGGTCCCCCACACCTCCCCGCTGTATAATACACAGTGTGTCCCTCACACCTCCCCGCTGTATATACACAGTGTGTGGTCCCTCACACCTGCCCCCGCTGTATCTACACACTGTGTGTCCCTCACACCCTCCCGCTGTTATACACACTGTGTGTGTCCCTCACACCTCCCCGCTGTATATACACAGTGTGGTGTGTCCCTCACACACCTCCCCGCTGTTATACACACTGTGTGTCCCTCACACCTCCCTGCTGTATATACAACCACTGTGTCCCCTCACACCTCCCCGCTGTATATACACCACTGTGTGTGTCCCTCACACCTCCCCCCGCTGTATATACACACTGTGTGGCTTCACACCTCCCCGCTGTATATAACACTGTGTGTCCCTCACACCTCCCCGCTGTAATATACACACTGTGTGTCCCTCACACCTCTCCCGCTATATACCACTGTGTGTTCCCTCACACCTCCCCCGCTTATATACACATGTGTTGGTGCACACTCACACCTCCCCCGCTGTATATACACACTTGTGTTCCCTCACACCTCCGCGCTGTATATACACACTGTGGTCCCTCACACCTCCCTGCTTATATACACACTGGTGCCCTCACACCTCCCGCTGTATATACCACTGTGTGTCCCTCACACCTCCCCGCTGTTATACACATGTGTCCCTCACACCTCCCCGCTGTATATCCACACTGTGTTCCCTCCCAACCTCCCCTGCTGTATCTACACATGTGTGTCCCTCACACCTCCGCTGTATATACACACTGTGTGCCCTCACACCCTCCCCGCTGTATATACACAGTGTGTCCCTCACACCCTCCCGCTGTATATACCACAGTGTGTGTCCCTCACACCTCCCCGCTGTATATACACACTGTGGTGTCCCTCACACCCCTCCCCGCTGTTTACACACTGTGTGTGTCCCTCACACCTCCCCTCCCCGCTGTATATACACAGTTGTGTCCTCACACCTCCCCCGCTGTATATACAACAGTGTGTGGGTCCCTCACACCTCCCCGCTGTATATACACAGTGTGTGCCCTCCCACCTCCCCGCTGTATATACAACTGTGTGTCCCTCACAACCTCCCCGCTGTATACACACTGTGTGTTGCCCTCACACCTCCCCGCTGTTATATACACACCTGTGTCCCCTCACACCTCCCCTGCTTGTATATACACAGTGTGTCCCCTCACACCTGCCCCGCTGTATATCACACGTGTGTGTCCCTCACACCTCCCCTGCTGTATATACACACTGGTGTGTCCCTCACACCTCCCCTGCTGTATATACACACTGTGTGTGTCCCCTCACACTCCCTCCCGCGTGTATATACACACTGTGTGTCCCTCACACCTCCCCGCTGTATATACACACTGTGGGTGTCCCTCACACCTCCCCCGCTGTATATACACACTGTGTGGTCTTCACACCTCCCGCTTGGTATGGGGTCTACCCACTGTGTGTCCCTCACACCTCCCCCGCTGTATATACCCATTGTGTGTGTCCCTCAACAGGCACCTCCCCGCGTATTATACACACTGTGTGTCCTCACACCTCCCCGCTGTATATACACATGTGGGTGTCCCTCACACCTCCCCGCTGTTATACACACTGTGGTCCCTCACACCCTCCCTGCTGTATATACACATCTGTGTGTCCCTCACACCTCCCCGCTGTATAATACCACGCTGTTGTCCCCTCAACACCTCTCCGTGCTTATTAATCACTCGGGTGTGTCCCTCACACCTCCCCGCTGTATATACCACTGGGCCCCACACCTCCTGCCTGTTAACAAATGTGGCCCTCACACTCCTCTGTTACAGTTTCCCTCACCTCCCGCTGTATATACACACTGTGTCCCTCACAACCTCCCTGCTGTATAGACACACTGTTGTGTCCCTTCCCTCACATTCCCTCACACCTCCCACCGCTGTATAATACAACACCTGTGGTTGTGTCTTTTCATCACACCTCCCGCTGTATATATACACTGTGTGTCCCTCACAAACCCTCCCCCCCGTCTGTATATACACACTGTGTGTGTCCCTCACACCTCCCCGCTGTATATACACACTGTGTGTCCCCTCACACCTCCCCGCTGTATATACACAGTGTGTGTCCCTCACACCTCCCCGCTGTATATACACACTGTGTGTCCCTCACACCTCCCTGCTGTATATACACACTGTGTGTCCCTCACACCTCCCCGCTGTATATACACACTGTGTGTCCCTCACACCTCCCCGCTGTATATACACACTGTGTGTGGCCGCCTTTCTCACTGCTCTGTCACTGGAAGTTTGCAGCTCTGGCGTGAGGCCGTGGATGAGATTGTGAGACGCTCCCTCGCGCTGGGCCACGTGCTGGGGATGCCCGATAAGGACGTCTCCATGGAATTTGCAGTGGAGGAAGCGGGTAATAGTGTTAATCGCTGTAACCCGGCGACACCACGTCACAACGTTTTGTACCGTGAGAGATTATATGTCATGTCCGGCGACACCACGTCACAACGTTTTGTACCGTGAGAGATTATATGTCATGTCCCCGGAGTCCAATCGCTGATCCTCAAAGGCCGATATCGGGATACAGAACATCCCTACTTCTTCCTATCTTCAATTCCTCACTTGTGTGCACAGGCACCTGTATCCTGTGCCCCGTACCGCGCAGTAACCCGGCCCAGCCCCAGTAACCCCGGCCCAGCCCCCGTACCGCTTAAGGGGCTGGCGGGGTCTGCGGTCGGACTGGGGTCGGTTAGGGGCCGTGGGGGCCGGGGGTTTACATGGGGCTGGGCGGGTTAGAGGCGTAAGGGGGCTGGGTATGGGTTATGGGGTACGGGGGCTGGGGGTGGGTATGGGACGGTACGGGGGCTGGGTTCTGGGTTACTGGGTGGGTACGGGGGCTGGGCGGGGTTACTGGGGACTAGGGGCCGGGTTACTGCGCGGTAAGGGGGCTGGGGCCGGGGGGTACTGGGGCTGGGCGGGGTTACTGCGCGGTAGGGGGTGGGTCGGGGGTATCTGGGCGGTTACGGGGGTGGGTATGGGTTCTGAGCAGGGGTGGAAGGGGGATGGGAAGGGCCCCGGGTACTGAGGGCTGGGCGGGTTACTGCGCGGTACGGGGGCGGGCCGGGGTTACTGGGGCTGGGCCGGGGGTTTCTGCGCGGTTACGGGGCTGGGTCTGGGTTACTGGGCGGTTGGTACGGGGGAGGTGGGTCTGGGTGTTACTGGGCAGGTAAGGGGGCTGGGCCGGGTACTGGAAGCTGTCTGTGAGTAGGTTACTGGCTCTGCACTTCTGTAACCCAGGCTATGCTGAGAAGCTGTGTAAGCCTGGGGCCATGGTGCCTCCGCCCGCGCGGAGGCTGTGAGTAAGCGGGTGCTTTCCCTGGCCGTGGGGGGCATGGGCGTACCTAGGGGCGTCACGGAGCTGGTTCGCCCTAACGTGATTGGCCTGTCGCGCCAAGAAATCAGTTTCAACTGATTTCTTGCGCAACGCGCGCCCCCTCCCGCACGCCGCATGGACGCGATCACTGCCTTAAAGCAGTCTGATTGCTCAGCGCACGGATGCGTCCGCACGGTCTGCGGCACCATGGCCCCGGCCTAATACGGCAGGTGGAAGCTTATAGGAGGAGTTCATGTTAAAATGGGCAAGAAGCAAAAAGTGACACTGTGCTCGTTTGCATGTCACAATCCGTAGCTGCGCTGAAGCAGTGTACGCTAAGAGATAATGGGGAAAGACAGCGTCGCAGACCTGTCCGAGACGCGAACGTGCTCACAAGCGGGGTTTTTATTGCCGGTACACTGCACGGGGGAGGGTTTTTGTCACTTGTTTTTTTACCCACCCTAACTTATTTAATCCCAGGTGTATGGCGTCCTCCGGTCCCTGGTGCAGAATCTGGTGTCCGTCGCCGAGGGGCTGAAACCGAAGAGTGTTGGGATCGAGGAGGAGACCGAGGATTGCGCCCAGTGACCCCGACGCGGAGCCCCCAGATACGGGCGGAGTTTGTGCTCTCCCCGAATAAATGATATACGGATACCCACCTTGTGGTGACGAGACCCGTTGTCCGACTTCTTTCTTTTGGTTTGTATGCATGGGGGGGGGGGGGGGGGATGGTGCAGATGAGACGAATTCAATCTGTAAAAGGTGCGTGTGTTTCCTGCAGGGGTCACCGACGCGACTTCACCACATTATACATGGGGGGGAGAGACTGAATGACTGACTCCTACATCGGTGACCCGAGAGGTCTTAATACTAGACCAGGGGTGGCCAACTCCAGTCCTCAGGTCAGGTTTTGAGGATATCCCTGCTTCAGTACAGGTGGCTCAGTCCTTGACTGAGCCATCTGTGCTGAAGCAGGGATATCCTCAAAACCTGAACAGTTGGTGGCTCGTGAGGACTGGAGTTGCCCTCCCCCCCCGGTACTGGGCCCCCCCCCCCCCTGTACTGGACACACACCATTCAAAGAGACACGTTCCCCGCAGGCTTCAGTTATATTCAACATTCTACTATGGTTAGGCCTTGAATTTGTCCGAGCGCCGAATGGGGAGAGGTGTGTGACTGTACGAGAACAGGTTTATAAGGGGGGGGGGGGGGTGATGCACCTAGGACAGGGACCAGAGCTAGCCTACTAATAACCACACACCTTTACTAACTAGTTTGCAGGACACCTCAGGTAAAAGGTATGTGACTCTAACCACTGCAGGGATCCGGCTCCACCCCGGGCTGGGTTTTGAGAACGTTTTTGGGTTCTTCTTTTGCTCACGAGCTCCTCGGACGGAGACCCAGGTGAGATACACATGCAGTGACTGGAAGACGGGGAAGCATCCAGCCTACGGGGGCTGGAAGATTCTGCTGACTGCCTCTTCTCCGTAGTATCGCCCTCTGGCCTCCGCTTGTCTGGACCTGTAACCTGGCTCCCGTCTGCACGTTTCATGTTGGCTTAATAAAAAGGGTAGCACAACCAACAGAGAGCAGTTTATTCTGTGTTCATACCTATGCTATACTGCACGGCAGGTGCTATGAAATAAGGAAATCCCATCCGGCGAAGTAGTGACACATTCTCTGGATTTGGCAGTAAGAACAGGATAGACCAGTCCACCCAGCTGGATACAGCTGAAACCTTCCACCCATCACTGAAGGTAAACTGGTAATGAGGTCACTTTCGATGCCCTGCCCTGACTATTGTCCTGAGACATGGGAGAAGGATCACACCGATGCAAAGGCTGTATACAGTGATACCGAGTATTCGCATCGCAACCCTCCATGTCAACAAGCCCACACGCTTGGCCTCTGTGTAGCCGAAGGGGCAGTCCTGCTTCACTTCAACAAGGCACTAACGAAACCCCAACGCATTGCGCGTTCCCACACAGGACTTGTGGTGAGCACCATAAGTGTGTTATCCAAGGTCACAGGGACAATGCAACAAACTGCGTCACTAACACAAACACGCTGTCACACGGCAAGCTCCTGTCCTTGTTCTTGACTCCCCTCCCCTTGTAAGTTTACCGGAAGACTCAGCCCTGCAGGAGTTAAATGTGTGTGTGCTGAATTCCTGAGTCAGACCAGACAGACCGGCTGAGTAAGTTCCAGGCAGTAACAGAGACCGCAGAGAAAGAAGCACAGTGTGACAGACGCACAGAGTGATAGAGACACACACCGACACAGTGACAGGAACACACAAAGTGACAGAGACACACACACAGCTAGGCAGACAAACACTGATACACAATCATAGACAATGAGACTCACAAGTGTATATATAGAAATATGCAACACGACACATCCTGAATAACACAGCACCTATAACAGCAGCTACAACCCTGTATACGAAACAAGCGATACACACTTATCTATATATTTTTACACATTATTTGTACATACATTCATCAACCAGCCTTTGTATAGTCACATACAGTGTATACGGACACACACGAAGCTCCCTGAATACGGCGGATGGATTTGTTACACAGCTGCTGTCCAGTTTGAAGAACACTGAAGACCTTCTGGTAGGACAGGCCTAATTTGGATCTGTATTTTTTGGGGAGGGGTGGGGGGAGGAGGGGAGTCTCGTTAGGAGTGGTGTGTACCCTCTGTGTTCTGCGTCTCTCTGTACCCCCTTATTCACTAGAGTGCATCAGTGCCAGTCTGCATTTATGCACGGGAAACTTTAATTCAAGTCACTCAATGGGAGTCCCCGTGTGTTAACGCCTGGTCCGTACGAACGCACTGCAGCGAATGACCCTATAGGACCTATAGTATAGGTGCCCCCGACTTTCTGACTCAGCTGTTTCCATACGGTTACTTAGTACGGCTGCATTGATTGTGTTTTGACCTGTGTGCTGTATTCGCTCTCAGCATTATCTGCTGTTCTTCTGCGTGTCCGTGGCAGACGATGTGACACATTGTTGCGGAGTTTGGCGACTTTTAAACGCGTTGGGGGTGGTCTCTGCCCCAACTCATTTCTCAAGGTCACTGCAGCCCTTTCAGCCTTGGCTGCTGCTCCGCGCCTTATCTTCCAGCGGCTCCAGTCTAACGCCATTCATTAGTCAGTGTATTGAATGTAATAAACATATCTGCTTCTTACACCGCTGGCTGGGAGCCTAAATAATCCACAACCATCTGTGCTAATCTGCTTTGCTCATTTGATCTACTTAACCCTGTCAGTGCTGGGGGTATTTGGTTTTCATCTTTTTTAAATTATTTTTTTTTTTTAAACTTGATCACAATTGTCTGTGACCTAGTGTTATATGGAGGGGAACGTCTTGCTCTGAAGTAGCTTTATACTGAGGGGATTAACCACACAATATTGCTATGTATGTATGTAACGCCATCCATGTACACCGCGCGTCACGGCAGTAATACAAGGGACATAATAATATAACACGTAAGGGGAATAAGCGCTTCACACATAAAAGTAGCATTAGGAGGTGGTCTGTCCCGAAGAGCTTACAATCTAAGTGGTGAGAATGTAGAGAGACAGCAGGAGGGTGTTCTGGTAAGTGCACCTGCGATGTGTAGTACCTGTCCGTCGCAGTCTTAGGTCGCGGGCATGGTCAGTGCTTAGGCGCTGACCCGCGCTCACGCTTGGCAGTGAGCCCCTGCAGCCGCAATGAGAGCGGCTTTAGCAGGGGCTCGCGCACGCTCCCGCAGGCGTGCGGAAGCGTAACCGGCACATTTTTTTTAAAGTGTAAGCTCTCACGGGAGCGCAGGGACGGTCACGGGATCGCAGGGAAGGGCACGTGAGCAGTTCGCCCAATTAGGGCGAACCAGCTCCGTGACATCACTGGCCCGCCCACCGACACGCCCCCGGATGGCGCGCGGACTAAGGCCAGGGAAAGCACCCGCTTTCCCTCGGCCTCCGTGCGCCTCCGCACGGCTGAAGTCTCTATGGACTCAGCCTTAGAGGCCGCATGCTAACCTGTGCTGGGGTTTTCTTGTGTTCGAGATTAAGCAGAATAGGAGCGAAGAAAGCAGATGTAAATAAAAATAAATACAAAATGCAGCAACTGATTGTTTCCTAAGATACAGCGAAGGAATAATGAGGTGAAGTTTCACATTGTATCCCAACATCTGGCCTGGATTACACACACACCACACCACACCACACCATACCACCCCTGTGATTACGTCATAGGTACATACACACCTGTGCTAACCCTATTCCTATTTATTTTACAGAAATCTCAAGACTGATCACAGAAGGACCCGAGTTCCGCGGGTTGGTCTCCCACTGTCGGTTCTCCGGTCGCTCTCCTGCAAGTTGCAATCATGACGACCTTGCGTCGTCAGGTGAAGAACATGGTACACAATTACACCGAGGCGGAGGTCAAGGTGCGAGAGGCCACCTCTAACGACCCTTGGGGTCCCTCAACATCCTTGATGTCGGAGGTTTCCCAAATGACCTACAATGCCGAAGCTTTCCCCGAGGTGATGATAATGGTCTGGAGGAGACTGAACGACAGCGGTAAGAACTGGCGCCACGTGTACAAAGCTCTGACACTTCTGGATTACCTGATCAAAACTGGCTCTAACAAGGTGGCACACGAATGCCAGGAGAACCTCATCACCGTGCAGACCCTCAAGGACTTCCAGTTTGTGGACCGTGAGGGGAAGGACCAGGGCATCAATGTGCGGGAGAAGGCCAAACAGATTGTCTCCCTGCTGAAAGACGGGGAACGACTGAAACAGGAGAGAGCTCAAGCTCAGAACACCAGGAGGAGGTTGTCCCAGGGGACCACTGCCCTCAGCAGCAACCAGAAGCTCAGCTACATCCCAGGTACCTTCCCTCTATGCCCAAGTCATGAGCGTCTGTTTTTTTTAATCAGATCACATATACACTGCCGGTATCTCAGGTTATCTCCATAAAAAAACCATCTGTTGTCTCTTGTGTTTTAGCTTCTACCTCCTCATCTTCCCAGCTTTCCCCAGACCTGGAACAAGCCAGACCTCAGAGCAGCGGGGAGGAAGAGCTTCAGTTACAGCTCGCACTAGCCATGAGCAAAGAGGATGCTGAGAAGGTGAGGTTGCTGCCGTCCCTGCGGACACACGTGAAACAGACTACATCCATTCTTTCTCACGGTTGTGATCTACACACAGATACTTGCAAATGACCCAACAATATGTACACTCCATTATCATGTGGTCTTCGGGTAACTTCCTCCCAAATTACACCTGTTGTTCCATATAATCACTATCAAGGTGGCTCCAGGAATAATATTCAGTGATCTCTTCATTGCACACAACATATCCAGTGTTAGAATGAATGTGTACATGGAGTCAGGTGTGTACATGAGGGGGCAGCTGTTTACATTAGGAGGCAGCTGTGTACATGAGGGGGCAGCTCTGTACATGGGGCCAGGTGTGTACATTTATTTATTTATTTATTTATAAAATGTTTTACCTGGAAGTAATACATTGAGAGTTACCTCTCGTTTTCAAGTATGTCCTGGGCATAGTTAATATGACAAATAATACATGGTTACAAGTACAGTTACATAAATGAACAGGGTATACATTATATACAATACATTGCATGCACAGTTAGAGAAGATGTTTATTATAGGCGTATGTAACAGTTACAGACCAGATTAAAATGTGAGACAGCCTTAGTTTTGAAAGAACTTATACTGGTGGTGGATGTGAGAGTCTCCGGTAGGTTGTTCCAGTTTTGGGGTGCACGGTAAGAGAAGTAGGAACGGCCGGATACTTTGTTGAGCTTTGGGACCATGAACAGTCTTTTGGAGTCCGATCTCAGATAAGTGCTGCATGTGGTAGGGGTGAGGAGCTTGTTCAGATAGATGGGTAGCTTGCCCAGAAAGTATTTGAAGTCAAGACAGGAAAGGTGAACTTTGCGCCTAGACTCGAGTGATGACCAATCTACATGGGGCCAGGTGTGTACTTGGGGCCAGGTGTGAAGGGGGGGGGGGGGGGCAGCTGTGTACATGGGGGCATGTGTGTACAAGGAGGCAGGCAGATGGAATGGCTGGAACTCTTATTTAATCACATGGATTGCCTGGGGACAGATGTACATGTGCTATGAGTTTGGTAACATCATTTGACGGTTAATTTCTTGTCTGAGGAAGGGGCCGTGTACCTGAAACGTTACGCCGACTCTACCTTTTGCCATGAAGCAAACTTCAGCAATTATATTGCAAACACTACTTGTGCGCCTCCACCTTTCCAGTCTTTCTTTAATCATCTCTCCATTGTTCTCAGAAGCAGGCGGTCCCTTCGGCCCCGGACGCAGATGACGAGTTGCAGCTCCAAACTGCCCTGAGCCTCAGTAAAGAAGAACACGAAAAGGTATTTACCATATACTAAACATTTTCTGTCTTGGGCTCCCAACATCCTTTGAATTCACATTGCGACTTCTCCTCTCGATGTAAGGTTGCCAGATGGCTTCTCCAAAAGTACTCGACACAATGGTGAAATATGTGACACGCTCGAGACACACACACACACACACACACACACACACCCCTCTCGCCTCTCTCTGCTCCATGCTGTTTCTTCCTCTCTTTGGTCCCACCCCCCAGTCTCCTGACACCTCCTCCTGATTGGATGCTGCTGGGTAATGCAGCCAATCAGGATGGAGGAAGCTGCCCAGCCCCCTACCCACAGCCCAGCTCTCTCCCTGCTCAAGGAAATCCTGCGGCTCCCCCCAAGCCGGTCAGGTCACTGGTCACTATGTCCAGAGAGGTAATGCCGGTACACACGTCCAGTATTGCCTCAAATTTGTTCCTGGACAGAGTGTCCAAATACAGGACAGTCTGGTCCAATACTGGACACCAGGCGACCCATCTCGATGTCCTTGTGGTGGCGGATATTCTCTTTAATCTCCGCCACGAACAACCGGGCAACATAAAATCAAGCTTCTTCGGTCCGGGGGCCTGTGTCTTGCTGTTCGTGCCTTGTGCATTACACAAATTGTTATTTATGATCCCGTAGGCCACGCACACGTGCCACGCACCCCACGCTGTTGGCTATATCAGTGTTTTGTTTCTCTCGATGCGGTGGCAGAAATACAAAAGACACAGTACACAATAGGCAGTGTAGGACCTGCTCATAAGGGTCGGACTTTGACGTGGTGTAGGCCTTGAAATGTTTTGGCCAAAGGGTTGAACTAAATGACCCCGTACTCATGAGAAGAAAAAACCTAGAAATGAACTAAATAGTTAGTCCCATTGGACGTGCATTTGGGGCTTCTCTGTTTGGTTGACTCTCCAATTGTCACATATAAATATATACATATATAATACTGTGGGTCTGGGTTTTGTGCTTGTTAAGATTGTGCGCGTCTAATTGTATGTATGACTACAGGAAATGAGGTCCTTACAAGGTGAAACATCGCTGATCAAGGATCTGGACCTGTGTTACCCACCAGAGGAGCAAGAGCAGAGGAATATGGTCCCGAAAAGTGAGGTACATTGGTCCAGTTCTTCAGATGTAATGGGAGCCAAGCTAAGGTGTGGTGTAGTACTCCAAAAATTGCACCTCCAAAAACCACATTGATATGGGATGAAATGACAGGGGTCCAGGTGGGGAAGTTACGAGTGCAGGGGGGACAGATTGGAAATTGGAGGAGAATAGTTTCCATGTGGAAGACTTTGGTGGTGAATAGCTAGAGATCATGACCTTGTAGGAGAGGACGTCAGTGCCGGGACGTAAGGATATTTTGAGTTTGTTACCAACGGGTCATGTTTATAATTGAAAATAATCATTTTTGTTACCTTTTTTTCCCCTGTAGACCCATATCTTGGAACTAGAGGATATATTTGGCCCATGTCCGATCCCTTCTCAGTCGTCCTCTTCGAACATCTGGGATGGGCATCTTGTTGGCTCTTTGCCTCCTCTGAATACAGGCCCGTCCGCATTGGCTTCACATGGGTCCTTGTTCTCTGCTTGGGGACCAACAAGTAAGTGTCTGCATCAGGCGTGGCCAACTCCCGTCCTCAAAGGGCCACCAGCAGATCAGGTTTTCAGGATATCCCTGTGTCAGCACAGGTGGCTCGGTCATTCTGACTGAGCCACTGATTGAGCTACCTGAGCTGAAGCAGGGAAATCCGGATGACCTGTTGGTGGCCCTTGGGGGCTGGAGTTGGCCAGCTCTGGGCTACATGCTGTAATTGTTGCCAACATATACGCTAATCAGAGTCCTGCAATGTGACCCTCACATTCCCACTCGGGGCACCTATGCACCCTGATGGAGGCCCAAGCACATACTAGAAACGTTTTAATAGTAAAAATGGTTATAACATACGGTATGTATGGACCTCTCGAAACAACACTGTATCCCATAGCAAACCTATTCACCCACTCTCACACCTCCCTCTCCCTGTCTGTAACCATAACCCTCTCTCCACCATCCAAGACATTCCTTTTCCCAAGCACCAACCACAAACGACGAGCTCGAAGACAGATCCACCAGAGGACGTCTTGGATTCTCCACTGACACCATCTCCTCATTTTAGATCAAAATCACCATGCGGGTCCTTCACTTGCATGGGGTCCAATTCCTTGTCCCACCCCTCAGCTCAAAGAGAATCACTTGAGCCAAAGCATAATATTCAGCAGCGAAACAGACTGGAAGGGAGCCCCAGATGTGTTGAAGACTGTTCCTGATCCTTGGGGGGGGACAGGAGGTAAGTCTTCTCGGGGTCTACACAGAGAACAAGCTTTTTCTGCCCAAACTCTTCCCTGGCTGAGGTGCTGGTGAAATCATGGATTACTGGCATCTCTGGTAGAGTGTAAAAACTCACAATTAGGATTTGTTACATGTACACAAAAGGACACACACAGTACAAATAAAGCCACTGATTAATGACCACATCCTCTACAATGAGCAAATCTACTCCAACCTCAAGTGGCCCTACCAGCTTATAAAACACGTCAATAAAGTTGTGTTGGGTCAAGACATCATCACAGCCTATGACACTCACCAGACAACACTTTCTGCTGTGGCTTTGCCAGTTCTGTGCCTCTTCCATGGCTTCTCATTGTCCTAACTTTGGTGAGGTAGGGAATGACTAATTATAAATAGCTAGGACCGTGTTTGGCGCACTGTGACAATCGCGGGAACTGTGGACGTTCCCCGATTAAGATTTTACTCCATAACTGTCATTTCCACCCCCCCACTGTGATCACCTAGGTCTTGCTGATTCCACCTTTGACATCTTCACCCAGCCTCTTCTGCCGGCCTCTAAAGATTCTCAATCCACGTCCCTCTTCAAGTTGGAAAGTCCCCTGGGTAAGATGTCCTGTGCCAATGTTACACGGGCACCGTCCTCGTGCGTGACATCGTGTCTCGGGCTGACTACTGTATGTTGCTGGTTCCAATACAATTTCTTTCTGCCACAGACCAAGAACTGTTTGGCGATTCTGTCCCCAGAACAGAGCCAAGTCCCTCAGATGCTCTTGATTTAACCGGACTTGAAGAATCCCTTAATGAACCCAAGACCCGGTCTCGCTGCAACACTCCGGAGTCATTTCTGGACCCCACAGCTCTGTCACTGGTAAACCTCGATGCGCTGATCTCCGCCCCAGGTCTAACGGTTAAGAACAAAAACCCCTTCCTTTCTGGTGAGTTCCTGGGACTCGGTACGAGGCTTCTATTGGCGACAGTAGATATTGTGGGGTCGTTAGGCTGTTAATGAGAGATTCTGCTGAATTTGTAATCGCGCGGAGGGAGAGGAACCGTTACCTCGTGCAGAAACGATTGTAATATCTACTTTGTATTTTGGAAAAGGTATTAGTCCATTCGCTGTGCATTTGGACTCCTCTTAAGATATCGTAACCACATTTTACATGATCGTTCCTGAGATCGAGGAGCAGCTTGTTGTTGTCTATATTTGGATACAAGAGGATACATTCTGTTTTTAATGCTATGAGTTATTACAATGTTTCAAGCAAGTCAGCCACTGAGTGTTGTAACTGGTAGGCTACGTATCTGGCACATGACATCATTCTGGTGACATCATAATGCACATAGCCTGGTGGCAGATAAGGAGAGTCAGATAGCTATACAGTTTACACAGAAAGCAGACGAAGACAGAGAGGAAGTCAGTTGGCACGTGGGGGGAAAGTAAGAATGCTGGAGAAGGAGAGAGAAGCGGGAATAATTGGGGACTTCATCAGGTATTAAATGAAAGTAATGGGAAGGAGGGAGATGAGAGGGGGAGAGAGGATGGGGTAGGGGGTGAGAGGGGTAGGGGAGTGAGGGTGGTTTCTTAGAATTCTCGGTTACTTTCAGCCATGAACATATATTTGCTTTCAGTACAGTACTTGTTTATGGTATAAAGAGCATGGCCGCTGAAAGGAGGGGAGGGAGCCAGGACAACTGTCCCGGGGGTCCACACCAGCCTATTGTTGAGGTACAGAGGGCACACACCGGCACGCTCGATAAAGCGGGTATTAATTCCCACCCTCTTTCTGCTCTTCTTCCCTTCAGGGCTCAGCGTGCCATCTGCAACCAACCCATTCCAACTTGGGGACAACAAGCCCTCTCTCAACCAAATGTGGGCCAATTCTTCTGCGTCGGGCGCCGCAGGAGCACCGATGATCTCAATGCGAAATGTTTCTCCAGTGCCAGGCGTCCCCATGGGACCAGGACCAAGCACATTACGGGCTCTCTCTCCAGTACCTGGCTTCATCATGCCATCCAGCACCTCACTCCTGCTACCTCTCCATAGCGCGTCTCCTGTATTGGGCCTCCAGTCCGCAGTGAGTTCCTCATACAGTCAGGGGGCGGTCCTAAACCAACTGCCTGCCAGCTTCTACCCGCCATTACTGCCTGTCTCCAACCCAACATCCCACTCCTCTTTGCCGGCCGTGAACAATCCCTTTCTCTAATCGAGTGGAGCGGCGAAGGAGTCTGGAGCAACGAGCTCTGGCAGCTCCTACGTGGAGACTCTTTGGAATAACCGGGCTTCTCGGTGTGTTTCAGGCAGTCCTCGCTATCCAACGTTTCACTTTACAACGAATGGCATGTCCAACGCTTTACAATGCCACCCTATGGGCCGTTTTTCGACGCCGGAATGCGCTATCCATCGCTCGCCGCCCCTGATTAACATGGGACTCGCTTTACAACGGTTTCACTATCCCACACTACTTCCAGAACGGATTCCGCTGGATAACCCAGGACCGCCTGTATATACATTATGAGCGCACCTTATTACAGACAGAGAAATATTTACCCAATATCTGTGGAATTAAAACTTACACTCCCCCAAAAACCCTCCCAACAATGTTCTTTCACAAAAAAAATGGACAGTTTTAAGTCTTGCTTACAGATGTGAGATTAAAACCTTCTCCAGTTAAGTGGGCCTTGGTATTTCTTTTAACGAGTAGTCATTAGGACTCCGCTGTGTAGGACTGAACGAGCTGGGCCCGCAGGATATCGAGGTGCAGCACTCTCCTGGATAATTGCTTTTAGCACGGGGTCACTAATATTATGGCAGAGTCCTAGCAAGCATTATCCAACTGGCCCTTCCTTAGTAATTAGCCCAGCGCGTCGATATATCAATTAGATCAGGCTGATGCCCGACAGGAGCACACATTTTTTTTTTAAAACAAAGGGAAATTTGGATGAATTGTTTGGGTTCCGTGTCACCGTTCTTCACCGCGTGGTTCTTGCCGTGAGAGGTGTGACACGGCGTGCCTCTCCATGGTAACGAAGCCTCCATAACTGATGTATGTATGTCTTTGTTTATATAGCGCCATTCATGTACACGGCGCTTCCCAGCAGTAACACGCGGGACAATCGTATAAATAACACATAATACAAATAACACATGATGGGAAGAAGCGCTTCAGACATAAAAGTAACATTCAGGAAAAGGAGTCCCTGCCCCGCAGAGCTTACAATCCACTGATCTCAATATATCATGGTAGTCCCTCACTGGAAGGCAGCCTCCCATTAGAAGAGGTCTTGCTTACTGGAAAGAAGGGAGGAAGCTTATTTCCAGCACCCCCCCCCCCCCACACTCTTTAATGGGGGTCTCCCATTTTGGACAAAGTACTGCTAAGATATTGCTAATTTGTGTATATTTGTGCCCAGATCTCAGGTCTGCTGAAGCACTGGTTCTGCACAGCTATGGTTAACTGCGCAGATACAGAAAGTAGGGGGGGGGGTGGAGGGGGGGGGGGGGGGAAAGCCAGTCTCAGCATTGCTGATTCTTTTCCCCTCTAAACCTGAAATCTTCCTGCCGTCAGCTACCTGTTTTCTGCAGACAAAGCATCTGTCATTTCACGGGGAGTCAGGCAGCGCTGTGAGGATCGCGTTCGGCTGAATAGAAGGCGGAGAGCGAGGGGGCGCGGGGGGCAGCTCCTGAAAGTAGGATGGGGGGGGGGGGGGGGACTTCTTCCATGTGAGATGGTTTCTGGGCTCTGATGTCTGTCGGGACAAATCGAAGCCCCGGCACAGTCCTGGGGCTGTCTCTATAGAGACAGCGCTCCATCCCTTCCAGACTTGCTGTTTGCTTTTCACTCCCATCTGCTTTGTAGAAACAATGCGCAGAAGAAGCATGTGGAGAGAGGGAGAATGGTCTCTGCACAGAGACAACACCACATCTCACCCCATGCTGCCACGTGCAACACCCACCACATCTCACCCCAAGCTGCCCGTTCACACCCACCACATCTCCCCTCACCCCCATGCTGCCACGTGCAACACCCACCACATCTCACCCCAAGCTGCCACGTGCAACACCCACCACATCTCACCCCATGCTGCCACGTGCAACACCCACCACATCTCACCCCATGCTGCCACGTGCAACACCCATTACATGCTGGCAAACAGTGGCTGCGTTTCACCCCTTGTATCTGCCCTGCTACTCCTCCTGTGGTAGAGGGCAAGCTGCAGAGGGGTGGGTGTCCCGGTATCCCACCCTATCCCACCCATAATGCGTCAGTCTGTGGGGATTCCTTGCTGCCTGCGTGTCATTCTAATTAAGAATAAAGTTATTATTATTATTATTAACTTCTGGATGTGTTTGCATTTGTATGTCATTGATGTCACTCTGTGCCCCCTTTGTACAACGCTATGGTAGATGTTGGCACTTTACACATAAATGATAGTGATAATGTGCTGAGGGTCATTGTAAGCAGATCCTGGGATGACCCCCAGACATCGTATGGAACCCCCAACCCTCTCTAATAGCGCGTCTGAGATCAGATGCATTGTAAGGAACCCCAACCCTCTCTAATAGCACGTCTGAGATCAGATGCATTGTAAGGAACCCCAACCCCCTCTAATAGCACGTCTGAGATCAGATGCATTGTAAGGAACCCCAACCCTCTCTAATAGCGCGTCTGAGATCAGATGCATTGTAAGGAACCCCGACCCTCTCTAATAGCGCTTCTGAGATCAGATGCATTGTAAGGAACCCCAACCCTCTCTAATAGCACGTCTGAGATCAGATGCATTGTAAGGAACCCCAACCCTCTGTAATAGCGCGTCTGAGATCAGATGCATTGTAAGGAACCCCAACCCTCTCTAATAGCGCGTCTGAGATCAGATGCATGGTAAGGAACCCCAACCCTCTCAACTAGGTACAAATATGTCGTACTGTTTGTTTCTTTTGTCTGACGCATTTGCTGAAAGAAGAGACCTGACTGGTTCAGAAACTTACACTCAGCCAGAAGAGGACCTCAGGGACTCCTGAGCACCAAGGCGAGGCTGAGCACCCAGGCGAGGCTGAGCACCCAGGCGAGGCTGAGCACCCAGGCGAGGCTGAGCACCCAGGAGAGGCTGAGCACCCAGGCAAGGTTTTATTGTCACCTTCAATGGGCTCCACCTGCCCCACAACCTGTGGGATTATTATAATGTCATCTGCTTATCGGTCACTGTGTCTCGCTCTGTGTTACTGTGTGTTACTGTGTGTCACGCGGTGTGTTACTGTGTGTCACGCTTTATGTTACTGTGTGTCACGGTGTGTGTCACTGTGTGTCACGCTGTGTGCCTCGCTCTGTTACTGTGTGTCACGGTGTGTGTTACTGGGTGTCACGCTGTGTGTCTCGCTCTGTTACTGTTTGTCATGGTGTGTGTTACTGTGTGTCACGCTGTGTGATAATGGTGTGTCACGCTCTGTTACTGTGTGTCACTGTGTCCCTCTGTGTGTTACTGTGTTTCATGCTGTGTGTTACTGTGTTTCATGCTGTGTGTTACTGTGTGTCACGCTGTGTGTTACTGTGTGTCCCGTTCTGTGTTACTGTGTGTTACTGTGTCCCCCAATGTGTTACTGTGTGTCACGGTTTGTGACATCCATAGAGCACTCTGCGGTGTGCGGTCCCCTCACGTTCTGTGTCTGTAAAGAGGTCTGTGTGTGTTGGGGCTTCTCCTGGTTTGCAGGGTCCCGGGCAGCTGGTCCATATGAAGCTCTGTATCCCCTCTCTCGCTAACCCTACACATCAGCTTTCTGTTCGAATGGTTCAGTTCTAATCGTGTATTTGTCCAGAGCATCAAAGTAATAGTATTATTTCATAGTGCCCCGTAGTTCTCGCTGTATGCACAACCTGCTGGGTGCTGCAATGGTTTAGGGACACTGGATTTGTAAGTGTCTCAGCTCATTACGCTACCCTCCCCTCTACCTGCAGGACGCTTGGGGGTCAGGAAGCGTTTAATACGGCAGCCAGAGAGAGGAAGATGATATTTCTCTCGGGTAAGGTTCAGGGTGTATGCAGCCTGCGCTGTACTGTCTGCTTGGAACCGTATATACTGTATACTGCGCATTGGCAGCTGTAAGGCTTAATAAGATCCCAGAGGGGGAGCCAGAGATTTGTGTGAGCCCTGTGCAGCACTTAAGGAAGGAACCTGTGCCCCTCGGGGGGTGTGAGGGTCAGAACCGCAAATTAGGCCCACCCTATAAATAAACTCTTCACAACAGGCTGTGTATAAGGAGGGCTGTGAGTCTCTCTATAGGGCAGAGTTCTGGGTGCCACAGCTGTTTCCTATTGTAAGGGATTTGTAAGTTTATTCGCCTGACATGTACCTAACAAAGGGTTCCTGAGTAGGGCTGGGGTGTGATGGAGCATTGCAGTCCCAGTGCCATGTCGAGGGATTCAAATCACAACAATTAGTGGCACATACACCCACACACAGTGAGGTTACAGTCAGAACACGGGGAGAAGAGAGGCTTGCAACCGCAGTACCTGGAAAATCACGGAGAAGACACGGGCTGAAGATTGTGACGATATGTAATGTGTATGACATCAACTTGAATGGTGGGCAGACACGGGGAAGGGTCACTTACTTCTCCTTTCTGCTCCAGTTAAGCGGAGTTTCCTTTCCGGCCTGAGGGCCCTGAGTAGAGGGGCCCCTGAGAGCCCACGAGCACTGCCCATAGCTCTGCACACGCTGAGGATGATGGGATACGGAGGTATCCATGATGACATTGCAAAGGTGCAAGATCTGATGAGATGCAGGGAAGACCTGTGTCCCAGCCCTGTCTGTGCCCAAACCTTGCGTGTCCTCTATCCCTATCTGCTCTCCAACCTTGCGTGTCCTCTATCCCTATCTGCTCTCCAACCTTGCGTGTCCTCTATCCCTTGCATGGGCTCCATCCTTGTCGGTGATCCCAACCCTGCATGTCCTCCACCCCTGCTTGTTCTCCAACCTTGCGTGTCCTCCATCCCTGTCTGCTCTTCAACTTCATGTGCCCACCATCCCTGTCAGTGATCCCAACCTTTTGTACCCTCCATCCCTGTCTACCCGCCAACCTTGCATACCCCCATCCCTGTCTGCGCCTTAACCTTGAGTACCCTCCATCCCTGTCTGCTCTCCAACCTTGCATGTCCTCCATCCCTGTCTGCTCTCCAACCTTGCGTGTCCTCCATCCCTGTCTGCTCTCCAACCTTGCATGTCCTCCATCCATGTCGGTGACCCCAACCTTGCATGTCCTCCATCCCTGTCTGCTCTCCAACCTTGCATGTCCTCCATCCCTGTCGGTGACCCCAACCTTGCATGTCCTCCATCGCTGTCGGTGACCCCAACCTTGCATGTCCTCCATCCCTGTCCATCCATTATTCCACGATTGGCTCCAATCTAAACCCGGACATTGCCTCCGCCTTCATAGCCAGAATATTTAGGACCAGGACTAGTAATCTGAAAGAAGAAGACATCAGTTCTGGTACATCTTGCCAAACAATTCAAACATCATTCTGTTGTTAAGCTGTTGGCATAGTCAGGCAGTGGCAGCCCTATTGCTTATGAGCTGGGCAACAGGTAATTCGTCTAGGGGAAGATTACCTATACCTCTCTCTCTCCCCCCCCCCC
>WSYH01000780.1:0-17286 GCA_036426205.1 Ascaphus truei
CCAAGAATCTCCATTTTTTATAAACTTTGGATTTCATCCATCTCGGTCACCTTTCTCCTCTCTCTCCTCAGGGGTGCCAGCAGTGGACAAGCACGTCTCTCGCCTAAAGGTCTTATGGTCTAGGATTCAGGAGAATTTGAGGCTCGCTACAGGGAGACAGAAACTCCAGGCTGATCGACTTCGACGTCAAGTACCGGAGTTCGCCCCAGGAGACAGGGTATGGCTCTCGTCCAGGAATATCCGTTTGAAGGTTCCTACCATGAAGCTTGCTCCCAAGTTCCTCGGTCCCTTTACTATACTTAGGAGGATTAATCCTGTGGCTTACAAGCTAGGTCTTCCACCTTCTATGAAGATACCTTCGGTTTCCATGTGTCCTTACTGAAACCAGTGTTTCAGAGTCTCGCTTTTCCAGAAAGAATTCTCCTCCACGTCGATCATGATTCAAGGTCAACAGGAATACGAGGTGGCAGTTTGTCCTGGATTGATAGTTTCCAGAGGAGGAGTACAATACTTGGTTCACTGGAAGGGGTTCGGACCAGAGGAACGTTCATGGATTCCTCACCGGGATCATTCACGCACCTCGGCTTCTACAGGCTTTTCATGCAAGAATCCTTCCAAGCCTTATCATGGGCGCCCGGAGGTCGCCCCTGAAGGTGGGGGGAGGTACGTGAGGATTCTGGAGCCACGCCGCTCTCGGCGTGCTCCTCACTTACCTGCAGCTCCATCTGGGTCTCCCGCGGCACACGTGGACTCCGGAGGCAAGCCGCCGTCAGCTCTTCCATCTATGCGCGCGCGCGCACATCTTCCTTCCTCTTCTGCTCTCAGAGCAGGGCGGGGGTCCGCACACGCAGCCGATGGCCCTGCCTCACGGAGGCGCGGCCACACGGAGGCGCTCCCGCCTCTTAAAGGCACAGCGCCCCTTGTGATGGCTACCACTAAACATAGCCAGGCTGCTGGGCTTTGTGGCTCCTTCCCTGGGACTGCTTCTGAACCTACACCTGCTGTAACCTGGCCTTTCCACACACCCCTACCTTGCTGCGCTGCTATTGGTTCCTCTCTCCTATATATACCCTGCAGAGTCACTGACTCGTTGGCTGAGCATAGAACCAGTTGTTCTCACCATTCCCTGCCTCCTTAGTCTATTCCGCAGACTTCCTCGTGAACTGAACCGGCTTCCGCTATGTCTACCTGTACCTCTGGCATCCCGAACTCGGCATACGGCTACACGACTCTCCGCACCTCTGGCATCCCGATCCTGGCTTACGGTAAACGACAACGTCCCTCTCTCTAACCCCGGACTTGGCTAACGGCCTCTCTACCTACCGTACCTCTCCTACTCCGATCCGGAATCCCAGACCACTCTTCAATCAAGACGTGCCCTCGTGGCTGTGGGTGGCGTTATATCCTATCCCACCTCAGCACCGCGGTCCCGTCTCGTTTGTGGTGAGCACATCCTAACACTACACACACATGCTACACCCATAAACACTACTGCTGACACTGACACACACACACACACACACTGGAGCTCTATATACACACACATCAGCTCTACACACACACAAAATGCTGCTACACATATAACAGCACAACACAACACACACACACACTGCAGCCACAATAAAAAATGCAGCCACTTACTAAACTTTGCACTCCCCCACCCCACCTCTACACACAACACAGCACCTCTACACACACACACCCCCACACACACACACACACAACACTGCACCTCTATACACAACACAGCACCTCAACACACACACACATACACAACATACACACACACACACACAACACTGCACCTCTATACACAGCACCTATACACACAACACAGCACTTCTACACACACACACACACACACAAACTGCTGCTACACACACATGCTACACCCATAAACACTGCTGCTGACACTGGCACACACACAGCAACTCTACACAGATATACAACAGCACAGCACACACAAACTGCAGCCACAATGAAACTGATGTTCAACCTTGTTTTGAAGATATCTATTGTATCTGCCATCACAGTCTCCATGAGTAAGGAATCCCAAATTGTAACCGCCCTTACTGTAAAGAACCCTTTCCTTTGTTGCTGGTGAAATCTCCTTTCTTCCGACCATAAGCGATGGCCCCGAGTCCTTTGTACTGCCCTTGGGATGAATAGTTATTTTGAAAGCTCCTTGTATTGTCCCTGAATATATTTGTATATAGTTATCATATCCCCTTATACGCCTTTTTTCTAATGTAAATAAATCTAATTTAGCTAGCCTCTCCTCATAAGTTAGATTGTCCATCCCCTTTATTAATTTGGTGGCTCTTCTCTGCACTCTCTCTAGTTCCATAATGTATTTTTATGGAGTGGTGCCCAAAACTGTACTCCATATTCAAGGTGTGGTCTTACCAATGCTTTACATTTACCTGCCCACGTTTCCAGTGTCTCCAAGTCCTTCTGAAGAGAAATTATATCCTGCTCTGATTCTATTACCTTACACAATTTAGTATCATCAGCAAAGATGGAGACGTTGCTCTCTATGCCAATCTCAGGGTCATTACTAAACAATTTAGCCTGAATTATTAAAGGGAAATGTATACCTTACATCAGGGGTGCCCCCCACAGGGGAGGCGGGAGAATTTCCAGGGGTGTGTGTCGGCTACAGAGGTCCCACGCTTTCCCCCAAGGCATTTAAATTAAATGCTGGGGGGGACCGCATGAGGCCTCTGCAGCTCCTTATCTTCTGCAATGCGTTGCCATGTTAACCGACGTCAAATGACGCCGCGGGGTCACATGATGTCATTTGATGCTGGAGCCGAGGAGGAGGGGGGGCGCGAGATGGGCGGTAAGCAGGCGGGGGGGTGGGAGGGGCGCAATTTATAACTTTGCACCCCCCTGCCTTACATGACAATATTCATATGACAGTTTTTCGTCATTGGGGTGTAAGCTGCCTATAAATCCCTGCTGCTGTCTGTAATACTGCCCAGTAATGCACCACAACGAAATATAAAATGACCATTATATACCGGGTTAACTTCTGACCAGACGGCAGCGTCGCGCTGTTCAAGGAGAGCGCCGGCAACCTGCACAAAGTGGTGGCTCAGATCTTCCAGCGCCTCCGCATTGCCCTCGACCTCAATATCTACCACTTCCTTCAGAAACTGGATGATACTGAGAAGATCGGCCGGCTCCACGGTGCTGTTCTCCTCGTCCATCACCTGCTCGATCGCACTCAGGGAAGCGGCAGCCGCAGAAACATTCAGTGTGTGGACGTCACTCGTCAGAATGTTCCCAGTAATCTGCAAGAAGGAAACAAGTTATGTCTTCAGGCGAATGAAACATGCATAGGTGGGTGGGGGAGGGATGTTTCACGTATATGGCGGCAGAAAGGCAGGGCCGGCTTGTTGGCGGTGAAATCGGTGGTAATGCAGGTTGCCAAGGGAAGAGAGCACCGTGCCTCTTACTTTATCCGGAGCGGCGTCTCCTCTTGCAGCATCTCGTCGTCGTGGCGCCGCAATGCCCTGTGGCACTGCGTTGCCGTGACAATGTGACGCCACATGGTGCCCCGTTGCCATGATAACATGACTTTACATGACGCACACAACATAGGAGGGGGAGATGCAGCTACGGAGAAGGTAAGAGGACCCTTGCCAAAACGGCCCCGAGTCCGCAAAACTCCTAGCCGGTACGGCATAAAGAATACCAATGGCAAGTCTCATTCAGCATGGGAATCCTATTGCCTTATTATCTCGCTCACATAATGTAGGTTCTATCAAACATGAACCGCGTCAGTGCCAGGAGCGGAGAGCTGAGAATCCGTAGGCGATGTCCCACGTTATCCCCCAGCTATGACGAGGTTACCGTTGTGACGGTGAGGGGGTAACCAGGCCCACAATAAAGGTTTAAGCCCGTTTGGTTACCTCCGATCCATGTATTGGGGTTCCAGAGTGTCAGCTCTTGAGCCCAGGGTTTGTACATGCATAGTAACAATAAAAGAACAAGTGCGCAGCTAAAACGAACTAAATAAAAGTGAATAAAGTGTAAATGTGAATAAAACACCAAATGCCCATAAAAGTGACACATAGGTGAAAATGTTGATAAGACTCTGTTACCAATAAATGGATGAGAGAGTGTCTGCTGCTGTAGATAGGGTAGCGCAGTACCCTGGGTAACTAGAAACAACAAAACAAAACACAGCGCACAACGCTCATCGTGAAAAATGTAATAAACAGTGTTTATATATTAAAAGGTTTCAAGGTTCTGCGTACATGAAGGCAATAATAACCAGGCGCAGAATGCTACAATGTCACTGTTACCAGTCGTAGGAAACTGGATCAGGACCGCACGGGAACGAGGTCATCGGGTGTCTTTATCCCACACTTTTAGTCTGAGACCAGATTAGGTGTGCAGCCGCCGTTCAGCCGATGGGATGCTCAGATTGTATATTAATCGAGTGCCCAAAGTCCAGATAGAAATGTCCAGTTACAGATAGAAACGAGGAGTAGTGGAAGCGACAGCCTCAACCTCATATGTCGGCGTCTGACGTCTGACTCGCGGCACCTCAATGCGTGCCGTCGAATGTTAATTACATCACAGTTCAGGCGCCGGTTGGGGAGAAGTACTCAATTCAATGTAAAATCGCAGGATATTGACAGTAACCACAAGAGAATACAGTCAGATTATTGAGTGGTAGCTTCCAACGTGTTTCATAGCACTAGTAGCTACTTCATCAGGGAATAAAATTACTGAACTGACGTCCAGAATAAATACCACTCAATCTCCTGTGATTGGCTAAATACCATATACAGAATAGCCAATCACCAAACGCTGAGTAGGTAAACACACAGCTGCACATACAAGCAGCTAATCCGTTGCTGAAATAATTCACTTTAATACCAATGTTAAAAAATATGTAAAATTAAACTAAAACTTACTAAAAATTATAATAAAAACATTTATTAATTGTAATTCAACCCATGTGATATACCTAATAGAATGTGCATGTAAGATTCAATATGTGGGCCGTACTAAGAGATGTCTTAAAGTGCGGATTCAAGAACACATTAGGAATATCAAACATGGGTATGAAAAACATAGTTTATCTCTTCATTTTTTAGTGCATCACAATAAAGATCCATCCACTCTCAGATTTAAGGGTATTAGAATTGTTCTTATAGGGAGGAGAGGAGGAGATAGAATTAAAAGTCTCACTGTACAAGAAACTTTCTGGATCTACCAGTTGGAGTCTCATTCCCCTAAGAGGTTAAATGAAGATGTAGATATATGGTCTCTATATTGATATTTGGTCTTTTTCAAATAACATGTTCTGTTTTATGTTTAAGAACTGTTATTAACCCGGTGTTTCTATTTTTGCAGTATCTTTGCGGAGTTCATTCATTGCCATATGTTTTTATTATAATTTTTAGTCTCCCGTGACACCTGTGTGATATTGGAAGTCAGAAATGAAACCAAGACCTCGGCTCAACAGATCCTTACCCATTACCTGTATGTCTCCTCTAGCATTCTCTATCCAGTGTATGACGAGAGAGAGACAAAGAGCATTTCTTCCTATTCATCCCCAAAATAAGCCAATGCTTTTCACAGGTATGCAAAGCCTGACAAAGCCCTATAGACTTTTGGAATGTATATATTTAATTTTACACAAAGGAGCCAGCTTGAAGGTTTCGTGAAAATACGTATACTGTTTTCATTATAGCGAAATGGGCTTGGCCGAGTGATTTAATTTGGCCAAAGCTCATCGAAAGGTTTTGGATTGTGGAGAAAATGTACGTTTCAAGCAAATTATTACACTAGAAGGTGACCTGGAGCTGTTTTTGCTCCTCGTGTAAATATTTCTGCCATTTGTAAATTATTTGCCACTGATTATATGTACTGTATATATATTTATCTTTATTTATATAGCGCCGAGAATGTACTCAGCGCTTTACAAAGACAATGCAGTACAGGGAATTATAATAATACAATAAGCGCAGCAAAGTCATACAAGAGGAAATGAAATCTCTGCACCAAAAGCTTACAATCTAAGTTTTATGTGGGGAGAGTTGCAAAGACAGCAGGCTGAAATCAATGGTTAGTCGGGGTACTTGCAATGGTCAGGGCGGGCTGAAGAGAAGGGTAGTCGAGGTCCGTGAGCCGGGTCTGGTAACGTGAGACCAAAAGAATAAACGCGTTGCATGAACACAGCAAGAAACTGTCTTGCTTGTCTTGCTGTGACATCGCTGGCCCCAGGTGGTCATTTGCCCCGTTAACCAGTCAACGGTAGGGTTGTGGGCTTGCAACCAAGGGGGACCTAATACTATAGGTGCTGAAGGTGGGTTGATTACCATGAAAGGGAGTAGCTCCTTATGTAGAAGTCAGATGTTCACTACCAGGGGAAGGGACTCCTGGGCGATGGTACTGGGTCTTAAGGGTCTT
This sequence comes from Ascaphus truei, assembly GCA_036426205.1. Classification (NCBI taxonomy): domain Eukaryota; kingdom Metazoa; phylum Chordata; class Amphibia; order Anura; family Ascaphidae; genus Ascaphus; species Ascaphus truei. The sequence goes on from WSYH01000780.1 coordinate 6,433, forward strand.
CCGTCGATCGCCGAAATCTCTAACGGAATCTCCAAAGAGCAAAGGGGAATTGCGTGCTGTTTGGCGAACAAAAGATTGAGGAAGTTACCCGATGCTCCGGAATCCACGAAGGCCTGAGTAGAGACTGAGGCCGAACGCCATGAGAGGGAAACCGGCAGAAGAATCCGGGAAGGCACGGAGGGAGGAAGGATGGTAGCGATGTCCAGCGAATCCTCTTCCAACTTTACTGGGCACGGGTGTTTTCCTGGCCCCGCAACAAACAGGCAGTCACGGATCTGGTGGTCCTGGGACCCACAATACAGACACAAGCCCAAGGTACTGTATGCCTCCTACTTCTCTCCTGTTCTGACAGTCTGGTAGTACCCAGCTGCATAGTCTCGTCATCTGGAGGGGGCGGAGAAACGAAGTTTGGGGCAAACCGAGTAGTCGGGCTCCTAACAGCACGCACTTCTCGGACAGGCGTTCCTGCATTCTGAGATCGAGCCGTATGCCAAGAGAAATTAACTCCTCACGGTCCATAGGGAGGTCCAGGCTGGTCAGCTCATCCTTTAAGTGCTCCAATAGTCCCTGCCAAAAGGCCGCTACTTGAGCTTCATTATTTAAGCCAGTCTCAGCCGCGAGGGTGCGAAACTCAATGGCGTATTGGCCTACCGTGCGAGTTCCCTGGCGAATCTGCAGGAGTGAAGCTGATGCTGAAGATATTCATCCTGGAGCATCAAACACCAACTTGAAGGCACAGATGACGGAGGGGAATCACTGATCAGGGATGAAAACCTTCTCCCAGAGCGGAGAGGACCAGGCCAGTGCCTCATCAGTGAGAATAGAAACAATGTAGGCCACCCTGGCTTGGTGCGTGGTGAACATAGATAGCTGTAATCCAAATTGAATGACCATTGATTAAGAAATCCCCTGCGTGCCATACCGTAGAGGAGTTGGGATCTGAGGTTCCCTGATCGCTGGGGATAACGGGAGCGGTATCAGAGCCGCATCTGCAGCCCTCAAGTCCGGCTGATGTGTGCCTATGTGGGTGACCAAGTCCTGCACCGCATCACACATCGGTACCCGTTGTTGATCGTGTAGGGCGAGGCGTTGCTCATGATCCCCTAGAATTGTCCTTGCAGGGTAACGGCTCGTCCTACCTCAGCGGGGTCCATATTTGGGCCGAGCAAAATGTAACGATGCTCATCTCAAGCAGGGAACGGACCAGAAAGGGCTGAGGTAGGAAGGTGAAAGAACCAACCTGAGCCGAGGGACAGAGTCCTGATAGAGTAGTGAGTCGTAAGCCAAAGGTCAGGGCTGGCAGCAAAGTTGCGTAGTCGGTGTGGATGCAGAGGTCGAGGCAGGCTGAAATCAATGGTTAGTCGAGGTACTTGCAATGGTCGGAGCGGGCTGAAGAGAAGGGTAGTCGAGGTCCGTGAACCGGGTCTGGTAACGTGAGACAAAAAGCATAAACGCATTGCATGAACACAGCAAGAAACTGGAACTTTGCTCGGCAACTTCCTGCTAACAGGGCTGTCCTTTTAAAGGAAGTTGCCAGGAGTAAAAATGGACGATCCAGCCACAGAGGGCGAGCAAGCGCAAAATCCCGAACCGGAATGTGAAAACCCGGAAAGGATTTTACCGAACCTCATACTCAGTCGTAATTCAGTTCTTCTTTCCTGAATTGTGTGGAAAGACGATTGTAGCACTGAGATGGCATTGTGGGTGCGCTTACAGCAACGCACAGCTTGCTTGGTTGTGATGTAGAACCTATATCTGGATTGAATCACACCAGCAGCTTCCTTCATTTTTTTGTAGCATCTTTGCTGCTGACACTTCCTAACATCTGCCTGGAGTAAAATGGCACATTGCTTCAAATGTTCATAGTTCTCTCTTTGTCGTTGCATTCTCCATATTGACTGGAGAAGGCAGGCTGCTTTATTCTCCCTTTTCAACAAGTTTAGCTCATCAGCGAGAGAATTCTGTTTCTGGAGCTTGCTCTGAGTGTGCATCAATGCATCCTTCATTATATTTTGGAGCTCTGCGGATTTCTTCGCTGGCCTCCAGCGATGCTCTGGTGATGCTCAGGGTAGCCTTCAGTTTCTCATGCTGTTCTGCAAGGACACACTGGATACTCAGACATTCCAGCAGCACTTGTACTTCGTTAGCAGCCTGCAGATTTTCTTCCTGCAGAGTTTGCTGCTTCTCTTCGGCAATCTGGAGGTGAGTACGCAGACCTTGCAGTTTGCTCTGCAGTAGGTGCTCTGCTTGTGTGTGTTGCTCCAATGCTTCTAACTTTACATGTTCAAATACTTTCTTCATTTACGTTAGCTCTTGCAGCTTTTCATTCCTTTCACTGACGTGGTCCGTCAAACCAGAATTTTCCTCTTTCAGACTGGTATTTTCCCTTTTTGGCAGAAATATTTACACGAGGAGCAAAAACAGCTCCAGGTCACCTTCTATTGTAATAATTTGCTTGAACCCTTATTCAGGGCCTCCTTGTAGTCCTCCTTCCATTTACGCACTTCTGAGTTGGGACTTCCAGTCTCCTGGCTGAGACTTCTAGCTCCTCAGCGAGACTGTAAAATTCCTTTTTAGAGATTTCCTGTTCTGTGTGGCGACTGCTGATCTCCTGGTGTGAGGCATCCAGCTCTATGTGGAGAGCATGAACCTCATTCTGAGAGACATCCAATTCTTAATGGCAATTGTGCACCTCTTGCTGAGAGAGACTAATCTCTTTCAGTGTCTCCTCATACTTCTGTTTCAGATTAGCAATCATTGTCAGACTTGCTCTGCTTTTCCGCCATGGTGATAAGAGTAGTGTTCGCAGTATCTAGATCAGTCCTTAGATCCTCCAATTCGGTCTTGGACTCCTAAATTGCGAGCACAGTCTTCTGAAGCTCAGTGTTATCTTCTATCTCCTGTTTCAATTGTTCACGGAGCAGATCACAGTCACGCCTGGCAGTTTGCAGCGCATCTTCAGGGCTGGTCAAGGGATCGTCATTTATTGGTTCCGGCTCCTCTTCTCTGGTATGGTTGGTTGAGGGTTTCTCACTGTCAGCACCAGACAGACACTTTTTTAGGGTATCTGAAGTCTGCCCTCTGTAGATTTTGTTCTTCCCAAGATGAATCCTCCATTTGTTCTAGGCTACAGGGCATCTCGGCTCCCCTTTTTCTCTCTGGGATCTGCAGGAGTGTCTCATCCTTCCATTGTAAGTAAAGAACCTCTTTTCTTTTTCCGCGTTTTTGTTTTGGACGACTCCGTCCCATCAGGGTCTCCTTCTCTATTTGAAACTTCAGCAGTTTCACCATATCCACCATGCTCTTCTTGCAATTGCGTTAGCTGGCGTAAATATTCAGTTATCTGCTGCTCCCGCTCTTGCTCCCGCCATTCACATTCTTCATCATAGAGACCGGTCTTTCTGGTGCATACCAAATTCAGGCACCTCCACCATCCTAGGGGTGTTTTGTGTGTGCGACTCGTTTCGGGTTCCACATAAGCGATATCTTCATCCTCATCCTCGTTGGACCGGAAGGGCGTCTCTTCTGTGAGGTTGGTTTCATTACAGGAACACCACATCTTGTCCTCCCTCCCTACAACATTGAAAGCATTCTTTATTTGAAACAAATTCAATTCCAAGGTTAAAGTACTGGCTTGAAGTCTATGAGGCTGCTGGTGCTACAAATTGGAGAGCAATGCCGAAGCCGTTTGACTCACAGAAGAATCGGTGGCATGCCTGCTCCTACACTAGTGGTGCGAAACAAGATTAGATTTGGCTGGATACGCCCTTCTTAAAATTAACCCATTAAGACCTCAGGAGGCGGTATTGCAGCGATTTTCTCTGTACAGTATATGCTAGAACCCCAGCTGGTAGTCCTACACTAGTGGTGCGAAACAAGATTAGATTTGGCTGGATACACCCTTCTTAAAATTAACCCCCCTGACCTCAGGAGGCGGTATTGCAGCGATTTTCTCTGTACAGTATATGCTAGAACCCCAGCTGGTAGTCCTACAGGTGAGCAGACTTTGCTTGCAGAGTTCGTAGCTCTCACAGGCATATCTGTGGACTTTTTCTTTTTCTTCTTCTTAACTTTGGTAGATTCTGATACATCAGTAGTACTGGGCACACCTTCTGTGTCATCAGTAATACTGGATGTGCACTTGCTAAGAAAAACTTCTGCATTATCCTTATGACCACAGCGCATTGCTTGCTGCAGCAGTTCCTTGTTGAAAAAAATATTCCTCTGGCTGCTGCCCTTTTCCCAGGGCCACATAGGGATCATCCTCATCATCAGAATAAGGTCTGAGCAGTGTGGCTGGGCTCTTTACATAAAGAACACATTTTCTTCTCCATTCTTGCAGTCTGTACTTAACTTCAGCTGGGCGCCATTTTAAAAACCCACAGGTCTTTTTTTTCTTCACAAGTGATGGGGTAAACTCTGGTCACAGCATCAGTCCCTTGTGTGAGTGACCGTCTGTCGCAGTCCTCCCAGTCAAACTGTGGCGATGTGGCTTTCTCCAGTGCAGTGTAGCTTTCCTGCATGGTTGTGTAGCCCTTTAATTCTGGTCACTTCTGTTCTTTGTTTTGCTGCTCAGGCTGTTGCAGGAACTGTATGCAGGCAAAAGCACAAACAAATTCCCAGGCAGTCTCCGGGGCTCATCCCAACTTCTGACACCATATGTAAGAGACGTGCAGAGGTACACAGAGGGAGACCGATTGGGGGAAATTAAACCATGGCTTTATTCAGCTTGTCACTTTAAACAATAGTTTAAGGCTATATATATATATATATATATATATATATATATATATTGTGATGCCCACATCACGTCGCAGTATCTTTTAGTACTGATTAAGGCCGGAAATATTGTATTTCTCTATACAGGGTTTATTTACAGGGTTAAATTATGCAGACAGAGCTCAGTGCACATCCAGTGAAACTCATACACGGTACAGTGCCTAAATATATATGTATAAATATCTATTAACTAAAATGGTCTTTTAAAAATATATATATTGCCATGCTCAGTAGCACTCCTCTGTGACACTCATATGCTTATATATATGTTGTGGTTATTTTGGGAGTTCAATATGAGCTTGTTAGGTGTCCAGTATGTTTTGCAATTCTTGTTCAGCTCGTCTTAGCTGATTGGAGGGTGGCAACCTCCTACCTAATTGAAGCTTACCCCCTCCCACATTTAAATGGTTAAAAGCTCACTCCATAGCATCTCCCACTCTCACGGGAACTTGTTTGCTTGTAGTATGATTGTGACAAATCTAATACAGAGTGCTTTTCCTGGTAATGTACAGGTTAATAAAAGCTTCAATCAGACTTAGAACTTTGCAACTAATATTGACAGATTTATTATAAATCATTCTTCCTGGTATTGCACAGGTTATTAAGAATTTATATTAGTGTTAGGGACCCTTGAGAATGTGGTCTGCCGTGCAGTGGCTCAGGGGCTTCCAACAATTTGGCCAAAATGTTAAACTAAAAGAACATTTTAGTTCATAGATATTTATACATGTATATTTAGGCACTGTACCGTGTATGAGTTTCACTGGATGTGCACTGAGCTCTGTCTGTGTTTTATGTTCTGTCTCTGGTTTTAAATTAAATTATACACCAACAGGCCCATCATCCCTTTAACCCAAAACAAATCATAAAAATAACACATACTCCTTCATAGGAGTCTAACTACACCTTAGCTGCAGCCCTTTTTAGCTGTCGCTGGACAACTAAACTGGCTCCCAGCTTAAACATGTACTAACATATGCACTCTTCCATATGAACAGTCTTAGGTGCATTAATATATCTCTTATCTTTTTCTGTGGTAATTCCCTCTTGACCCTGCGATTGTTCAGAGAATCACTCTGTAGTTCAAATATCCTGGACAGGACATCGCTGCTTCAGCACAGTCTCGTGTCCTTCCATCTTCTTACTGGGATTTACTACCCAGGCTGTCCCAGCAGGCTCTGCGACCACCGTCCAGTGAGCCTAGGGGACTCTGCCAGCTTCACCGAGCTGGGGGGACCTCTGTTTCCTTCTCTGAGGAAAAGCAGTCTCTCCCAGTGTAGTCACTTCCTGACTTTTAAAACTCCCTGTGCAATCAGGATTCCAGCCTGCTCAATTAGTTGCAGCTGTAGCAAGCTTTCCAGGAGGATTAAATGATTGAATGCTGGAAAGCACCCTTACTGCACTATTCCAGCACCTTTAGATAGAGATTCTATCACAATATATGCAAATAAACAAACAGCCTATCCCTTTGTAAGGGCTAACTCACTTCCACAGTCCCTATCTGGAAGGCTGGGAGGAAAATCCCCTTACCAACCTATGACCCCAAAGTCTAAAGAGGTACCTGTAAGCAGGTGGCCCTTCATGTCAGTCTCTGCTTCTGGGCCTGGATGGGTGTTCATTGAGGAGGCAGGCTCTGGCAGGTTCCTGGGTTCGCTGCACCCTGGAAGAGAGCTCTGGTCCCCTGGTGTCTTGATATCAGCACACAGTCATGCCGGTGAGCTTAAGAGTCCCTTGGCCTGCTCCCAGCAGGAGATGTTACCCTTGTCTGATTAACCAGGTGTAGCTGGTTAATTGTCTAGCTGCAATTAACCAGCTCCCTGCTCGATTCCTCAGACCACTAGAGGCTTATATTGCAGCCTAATTTAACAGGTTTACACTGCTGCTTACACGGGCGCTGACGCTTACACGGGCGCTGCTGCTTACACAGGTGCTGCTGCCGCTTACACAGGTGCCACCGCTTTCAACAAAAAACAGAAGTACTCAATGCTACATCCAATATGCCAAAAAATACATAGTTAAATACTTAAATGTTTGTGTTCCCGTGAGTAAGGGTCATTTAGTTAAACCCTTTGGCCAAAGCCGTTATAAGCCTGCAGCAACGTCACGGCATGAACAGTATGCAGGTCCTAACAATACCTGTGAAAAGTCTCATTTACCTCTTCTGTAGAGGGATAATGGTCTTAATAGGCCTGTCCTGCATAGGTACATGAAAAATACACGTGACATAATAATAGAACACACAATGGGAATAAACGATTGAGGCATAAAATGAACATTAAGAAAAGGAGTCCCTGTCCCGAAGAACTTACACTCTAATTGGTTGGTAGAAAGAACGTACAGAGATAGTAGGAGAGTTTCTGGTAAGTGCGTCTTACATAAGGGGCCAAGGTTTATGTAAGAGGTGTATGGTATCAGCTACGGAGGTACCCATATGCTTCCTTAAGGAGGTGTGTTTTAAGATGGGTCTTGAAGGTGGATAGAAATGGTGCTAGTCGGATATTGAGGGGAAGGACATTCCAGGAGGTTTGGGGCAGTGAGTGAGAAAGGTTTAAGGCGGGACAGGGCGTTAGATACAAAAGGGGTAGAGAGAAGACATCCTTGAGCAGAACGTAAGAGACGGACTGGTGCATAGCAAGAAATTAGGGCTGATATGTAAGGAGGGGCAGAGAGGGTATAGTGAGACATTAGGGTGAGATATAAGGGGGGGGGCAGATAAGGGTATAGAGAGATATTAGGGTGAGATATAAGGGGGCTGGCAGAGAAGGGTATAGTGAGATATTAGCGTGAGATGTAAGGAGGGGCAGATGAGTGTATAGTGAGATATTGGGGTGAGATGTAAGGAGGGGCAGAGGAAAGTATAGTGAGATATTAGGGCTGAGATGTAAGGAGGGGCAGAGGAGGGTATAGTGAGATATTAAGGTGAGTTATTTCTGCTTTTCCTGCTATAGAATATCAGCATCCCAACTGTTATTCATGCTACTCAACAACGTGAGATTCTGTAGCAGAAGACCAATACTATATTAGAATGGACTCCATTTGCATGGTACGTAGGAGAGGTTCAGTGGGGAAGGTGTCAGTTTGGCATACACAAGATTGGGGCTTTAGATCCTGCATTTACACTTTGTATGATTTGGGGTAAATGTCCTTTTTTTCTCCCTGTGTTTCCCCAGAATATAATAGAAAATGACATGTTTACTTGTCTTCTTTTCCACTAACTCACTCTCTGTCTGGATTAGCCTCTTAATAAACACAAATCATGAGGGATCTTTAAAAGTGCTGATAGAGGAAGCTATTCAGAGATTTCTCTCTCCTGGACTCCTGGAGAATCCTCAACCCTGAGGTAAAGGACTATTCTTTTTTTTCCTCGAGACCCCATGGGACATTCTCCAGAATAGATTATGTTATGGTTGAATCCTCACTTTGTAACTGTCTTGCTGTCGCAAAGATATGCCCCACTGCCTGGTCAGATCACAGCTCAATTGTAGTAACCTTCAAAAACTGGAGCCTCACACACAAACCCATGAGTTGGAGGTTAAATGAATCCCTACTCTGCAACCCAGAGGTTGTAGAAGAATTTAGGGAAACACTTAAAACCTATTTTGAAATTAACGATACTGTATCTGTGTCACAGAAGACCTTGCGGGAGACCCACAAAGCTGTTATTAGAGGAAAGTTAATACAGTAGCGATTGGAGCTGGGGGGAAAAAAGCAGAAGTTACAGGATATAAATACAGTAGACTAACCCAAGAACTAGAAAAGGCTGAGAGACTACACAAAACAAACCCCTCAGATATACATTTTAAACATATGACCCAAACTAAGGAACAACTACATTCTTTACTATTAGACAAAATAGAAAAAGCTATGCGCTGGACGCAACAAAAAATATTATCAACAAGGAAACAAGGCAGACCACCTATTAGCAAATAAGTTACACCAGAAAAAGAAGAGATCTCAAATATTTTCAATTCAAAATAAAATCGGCAAGAAATATACGACCCAATCCAGATAGGAACTGAGTTTAAACAATAGTATGAAAAATTATATAATCTGTCAAAAAGTAACCAGAAAGTACAAAAGAACCCAGGTCTGTCCTCTTCTTTTCTGCATAGATGTACCTTACCAAAGGTATCTACCATAGATAAAGACAAACTCGAAACCCACAGGTCTAGGGATAGTAGAACTCATTAAAACACTGAGAAATGGGAAAACACCTGGGTCGGATGGCTTTTCGAGTAAATATTATCAAAAATTCTGCGCAATACTGGTCCCCCATCTAACAAAATTATTTAATGCATTTCTAAAAGGAGAAAGCCCCTCAAAAGAAATGTCCCAAGATACTATAGCAGTAATACATAATGAAGGAAGAGACCTTCTAAATTGTGACAGCTACCGCCCCATTTCTCTGCTCAACTCAGATATAAAAATAAACGCCAAGGTCTTGGCTAACAGGTTAAAATCAATCAGGCCTACAGTAATTCACCCCGATCAAGTGGGCTTTGTAACCGGTATACAAGCCTCAGATAATACCAGGAGGCTAGTCAACATTATGCATATAGCCCAATCAGCAAAATCGCAACTGATGGTCTTAAGCCTAGATGCGGAAAAGGCCTTTGATAGGCTAGATTGGGAATTCATGTTTAATACATTAGAGGCGTTTGGTTTTGGCTCAGTCTCTATGAACGGGGAAAGGGCCCTCTACGAATCTCCAACAGCAGCCATAGCAATTAATGGGCAGCTCTCCAATCGGTTCCCAATAACAAATGTCAAAGACAGGGTTGTCCCCTTCACCCCTGCTATTTGCTCTCTCTATAGAGCCACTAAGTTATTTTATGAGAGACTCTAAAGATATATCTGGGTTCAAGGTAACGAAAGAGGAATTTAAAATAGTTTTATTCGCTGATGACATAATTTTAACAATCTCTAAGCCCTTGACGTCCCTTCCTAAACTTTTTAGTATATTGTCCGAATTTGGCACTCGCTCGGGATTTAAAGTCACTCACTCTAAATCAGAGGCTTATGGTATTAACATTCCCCAGCAATTGACAAAATTGTTGCAGATTAATTTCGATTTGAAAAGGGACCCAAAATCATTAAAATATCTAGGTATCCAATTCCCGAAAGACATCAATTCATTATACTGTATAAAGCCAACTACTGTATACCCCCCTTCTCAAAAACAAAAGAAAAAAAGCTGTGTGTGCTGTGCACGCGCATAGTAAGTGAAACTTCTTTGACTTTTGTCACAGAAATTGACTTATAACGCGCGTGCTCGGCACACGTGTCAGTCAGTGTAAGTGTCAGTCAGTGTGTGTATGTGTGTCAGTCAGTGAGTATGTATGTGTGTCAGTCAGAGAGTATGTATGTGTGTTTGTTTGTGTGTGTGTCGGTCACTGTGTGTATGTGTGTCGGTCACTGTGTGCATGTGTGTCGGTCACTGTGTGCATGTGTGTCAGTCAGTGTGTGCATGTGTGTCAGTCAGTGTGACCAATTTACATGCTGCCAATACACTGACTGACACAACACCTACACACCACACACTGACTGACACACATAAACACACACACTGACTGACACACATACACACACACACGACTGGACACAACACACACACACACACACTGACTGACACACATACACACACACACACACTGACTGACACACATACTCACACACACTGACTGACACACACACACACACTGACACGCACGCACACTGACACGTACGCACACTGACAGCACGCACACTGACTGACACACATACGCACGCACACTGACTGACACACATACGCACGCACACTGACTGACACACATACGCACGCACACTGACTGACACACATACGCACGCCACACTGACTGACACACATACGCACACTAACGACACAGAGAGACATTCACCAACACAGAGAGAGACAGACACTGACACAACACACACACACACACACACATTGACTGGACACACACACACATTGACTAACACACACTGACACACCACACACACACACTGACTGACACACTGCACACAGACACAACACACACTGACTGAAACACAGCACACACTGACTGACCACAGAAC
>WSYH01000780.1:17296-100542 GCA_036426205.1 Ascaphus truei
GTGCATGTGTGTCAGTCAGTGTGTGCATGTGTGTCAGTCAGTGTGTGTGTGTGTGTCAGTGTGTCAGTCAGTGTGTGTGTGTGTGTGTCAGTGTGTGTTAGTCAATGTGTGTGTGTGTCAGTCAATGTGTGTGTGTGTGTGTGTGTGTGTGTGTCAGTGTCTGTCTCTCTCTGTGTTGTGTGAATGTCTCTCTGTGTGGTCATGTGCTATGTGTCAGTCAGTAGTGTGTGGTTGTCGTGTGTGGTTTGTGTAGTTAGTCAGGTGTGCGTAGGTATGTGTGTCAGTCAGTGTGCGTGCGTATGTGTGTCAGTCGGAGTGTGCGTGCGTATGTGTGTCAGTCAGTGTTCCGTCTGTCGTGTCTTTGTGTGTCGTCGTTGTACCGTGTCAGTGTGCGTGCGTGTCAGTGTGTGTGTGTGTCAGTCAGTGTGTGTGTGTATGTGTATCAGTCAGTGTGTGTGTGTGTGTATGTGTGTGTCAGTCAGTGTGTGTGTGTATGTGTGTCAGTCAGTGTGTGTGTGTATGTGTGTCAGTCAGTGTGTGTATGTGTGTCAGTCAGTGTGTGTGTGTATGTGTGTAAGTCAGTGTATGTGTGTATGTATCAATCTGTTGCTAGGATACGGCAGGTGCTGGGTAGACAATTACCCTCTATTGACTATAGAGGGCAGGGTATTTGCCCACAGTGCACAGATTTCAGGGCAGCTCCCTCTTTGCACATGAACACTGACAGGAGAGGGTTTCCTGGGTGGGGACAGTGACAGGAGAGGGTTTCCTGGGTGGGGACAGTGACAGGAGAGGGTCCCCTGGGTGGGGACAGTGACAGGGGAGGGACCCCTGGGTGGGGACAGTGACAGGTGAGGAGGGACCCCTGGGCAGGGGCCTTCCCGAGGGACTTAGAAAACTGCATTACCTACTAAAGAAAAAGAGCGCATTGCATATGCTGCAGCAGTTCTTGTTGAAAAAATATTCTCTGGCTGCTGCCCTTTTCAGGGCCACATAGGGATCATCCTCATCATCAGAATAAGGTCTGAGCAGTGTGGCTGGGCTCTTTACATAAAGAACACATTTTCTTCTCCATCTTGCAGTCTGTACTAACTTCAGCTGGGCGCCTTTTAAAAACCACACAGGCTTTTTTTCTTCACAAGTGATGTGTAAACTCTGGTCACAGCATCAGTCCCTTGTGTGAGTGGCCCGTCTGTCGCAGTCCTCCCAGTCAAACTGTGGCGATGTGGCATTTCTCCCAGTGCAGTGTAGCTTTCCTGCATGGTTGTGTAGCCCTTTATTTCTGGTCACTTCTGTTCTTTGTTTTGCTGCTCAGGCTGTTGCAGGAACTGTAATGCAGCAAAAGCACAAACAAATTCCCGGCAGTCTCCGGGGCTCATCCCAACTTCTGACACCATATGTAAGAGACGGCAATAGTCACAGAGGGAGACCGATTGGGGGAAATTAACGAAGCTGCTTTTATCAGCTTGTCACTTAAAACAATAGTTTAAGGCTATATATATATATATATATATAGTATATATATTATATTGTGATGCCCACATCACGTCGCAGTATCTTTATTACTGATTAGGCCGGAATATTGTATTTCTCTATACAGGGTTTATTTACAGGGTTAATAATTATGCAGACAGAGCTCATTGCACATCCAGTGAAACCATACAACGGTACATGCCTAAATATATATGTATAAATATCTATTAACTAAATGGTCTTTTAAAAATATATATATTGCCATGCTCAGTAGCACTCCTCTGTGACACTCATATGCTTATATATATGTTTGGTTATTTTGGAGTTCAATAGCTTGTTAGGTTCCAGTATGTTTTGCAATTCTTGTTCAGCTCGTCTTAGCTGATTGGAGAGGTGGCAACCTCCTACCTAATTGAAGCTTACCCCCTCCCCACATTTAAGTGTTAAAACTCACTCCATACACACTCCCACTCTCACGGGAACTTGTTTGCTTGTATATGATTGTGACAAAATCTAATCAGAGTGTTTTCCTGGTAATGTACAGGTTAATAAAGCTTCAATCAGACTTAGAACTTTGCAACTAATATTGAACAGATTTATTATAATCATTCTTCCTGGTATTGCACAGGTTATTAGAATTTATATTAGTGTTAGGGACCCTGTGAATGTGGTCTGCCGTGGCAGTGGCTCAGGGCTTCCAACATTGGCCAAAATGTTAAACTAAAAGACATTTTAGTTCATAGATATTTATACATGTATATTTAGGCACTGTACCGGTGTATAGTTTCACTGGATGTGCACTGACTCTGTCTGTGTTTTATGTTCTGTCTCTGGTTTTAAATTAAATTATACACCAACAGGCCCATCTCCCTTTACCCAAAACAAATCATAAAAATACACATACTACTCCTTCATAGGATTCTAACTACACACCTTAGCTGCAGCCCTTTTTAGCTGTCGCTGGACAACTAAACTGGCTCCCAGCTTAAACATGTACTAACAATGCACTCTTCCATATGAACAGTCTTAGGTGCATTAATATATCTCTTCTCTTTTCCTGTGGTATATCCCTCTTGACCCTGCGATTGTTTCAGAGAATCACTCTGTAGTTCAAATATCCTGGACAGGACATCGCTGGCTTCAGCACAGTCTCGTGTCCTTCCATCTCTTACTGGGATTTACTACCCAGGCTGTTCCGACAGGCTCTGCGACCACCGTCCAGTAGCCTAGGGGACTCTGCCAGCTTCACCGAGCTGGGGGGACCTCTGTTTCCTTCTCTGAGGAAAAGCAGTCTCTCCCAGTGTAGTCACTTCCTGACTTTTAAAACTCCCTGTGCAATCAGGATTCCAGCCTGCTCAATTAGTTGGCAGCTGTAGCAAGCTTTCCAGGAGGATTAAATGATTGAATGCTGGAAAGCACCCTTACTGCACTATTCCAGCACCTTTAGATAGAGATTCTATCACAATATATGCAAATAAACAACAGCCTATCCCTTTGTAAGGGCTAACTCCCTTCCACAGTCCCTATCTGAAGGCTGGGAGGAAAATCCCTTACCAACCATGACCCCAAATTAAGAGGTCCTGTAAGCAGGTGGCCCTTCATGTCGTTCTCTGCTCTGGGCTGGATGGGTGTTCATTGAGGAGGCAGGCTCTGCGGCAGGTTCCTGGGTTCGCTGCACCCTGGAAGAGAGCTCTGGTCCCCTGGTGTCTTGATATCAGCAACAGCAGTCATGCCGGTGAGCTTAAGAGTCCTTGGCCTGCTCCCAGCAGGAGATGTTACCCTGTCTGATTAACAGGTGTAGCTGGTTAATTGTCTAGCTGCAATAACCAGCTCCCTGCTCGATTCCTCAGACCACTAGAGCTTATATTGCAGCCTAATTTAACAGGTTTACACTGCTGCTTACACGGGCGCTGACGCTTACACGGGCGCTGCTGCTACACAGGTGCGCTGCTGGCTTACACAGGTGCCACCGGCCTCGTCTTCACAACAAAAACCAGAAGTACTCAATGCTACATCCAATTGCCAAAAAATACATAGTTAAATACTTAAATGTTTGTGTTCCCGTGAGTAAGGGTCATTTAGTTAAACCCTTTGGCCAAAGCCGTTATAAGCCTGCAGCAACGTCACGGCATGAACAGTATGCAGGTCCTAACAATACCTGTGAAAGTCTCATTTACCTCTTCTGTAGAGGGATAATGGTCTTATAGAGGCCTGTCCTGCATAGGTACATGAAAAATAACACGTGACATATAATAGAACACACAATGGGAATAAACGATTAGGCATAAAATGAACATTAAGAGGAGGTCCCTGTCCCGAAGAACTTACACTCTATTGGTTGGTAGAAAGAAACGTACAGAGATAGTAGGAGAGTTTCTGGTAAGTGCGTCTTACATAAGGGGCCAAGGTTTATGTAGAGGTGTATGGTATCATCTACGGATACCACTATGCTTCCTTAAGGAGGTGTGTTTTAATATGGGTCTTGAAGGGGATAGAATGGTGCTAGGCGGATATTGAGGAAGGACATTCCAGGAGGTTTGGGGCAGTGAGTGAGAAAGTTTAAGGCGGACAGGGCGTTATGATACAAAGGGGTAGAAGAAACATCTTGAGCAGAACGTAAGACGGACTGGTGCATAGCAAGAAATTAGGGCTGATATGTAAGGGGGGCCAGAGGGTATAGAGACATTAGGGTGAGATATAGGGGGGGGGGCATATAAGGGTATAGAGAGATATTAGGGTGAATATAAGGGGGGCTGGCAGAGAAGGGTATAGTGAGATATTAGCGTGAGATGTAAGGGGGAGCATGATGAGTGTATGTGAGATATTGGGGTGAGATGTAGGAGGGGTCAGAGGAAAGTATAGTGAGATATTAGGGCTGAGATGTAAGGAGGGCAGAGGAGGGTATAGTGAGATATTAAGGTGAGTTTTTTCTGCTTTTCCTGCTATAGAATATCAGCATCCCACCTGTTTTCATGCTACTCAACAACGTGAGATTCTGTAGCAAAGACCAATACTATATTAGAATGGACTCCATTTGCATGGACGTAGGAGAGGTTCAGTGGGGAAGTGTCAGTTTGGCAACACAAGATTGGGGCTTTAGATCCTGCATTTACCTTTGTATGATTTGGGGTAAATGTCCTTTTTTTCTCCCTGTGTTTCCCCGAGAAATAGAAAAGACATGTTACTTGTCTTCTTTTCCACTAACTCACTCTCTGTCTGGATTAGCCTCTTAATAACACAACAATCATGAGGGATCTTTAAAGTGCTGATAGAGGAAGCTATTCAGAATTTCTCTCTCTCTGGACTCCTGGAGAATCCTCAACCCTGAGGTAAAGGACTATTCTTTTTTTTTCCTCGAGACCCCATGGGACATTCTCCAGAATAGATTATGTTATGGTTGAATCCTCACTTTGTAACTGTCTTGCTGTCGCAAAGATATGCCCCACTGCCTGGTCGATCACAGCTCAATTGTAGTAACCTTCAAAAACTGGAGCCTCACACACAAACCCCATGAGTTGGAGGTTAAATGAATCCCTACTCTGCAACCCAGGTTGTAGAAGAATTTAGGGAAACACTTAAAACCTATTTTGAAATTAACGATACTGTATCTGTGTC
This sequence comes from Ascaphus truei, assembly GCA_036426205.1. Lineage (NCBI taxonomy): Eukaryota > Metazoa > Chordata > Amphibia > Anura > Ascaphidae > Ascaphus > Ascaphus truei. The sequence continues at coordinate 22,385 of WSYH01000780.1, forward strand.
ACAGAAGACCTTGCGGGAGACCCACAAAGCTGTTATTAGAGGAAAGTTATACAGTAGCGATTGGAGCTGGGGGAAAAAAGCAGAAGTTACAGGATATAAATACGTAGACTAACCCAAGAACTAGAAAAGCGCTGAGAGACTACACAAAACAAACCCCTCAGATATACATTTTAAACATATGACCCAAACTAAGGAACAACTACATTCTTTACTATTAGACAAAATAGAAAAAGCTATGCGCTGGACGCAACAAAAATATTATCACCAAGGAAACAAGGCAGACCACCTATTACAAATAATTTACACCACAAAAAAAAAGAAGAGATCTCAAATATTTTCAATTCAAAATAAAATCGGCAAGAAAATACGACCCAATCCAGATAGGAACTGATTTAAACAATAGTATGAAAAATTATATAATCTGTCAAAAAGTAACCAGAAAGTACAAAGAACCAGGTCTGTCCTCTTCTTTTCTGCATAGATGTACCTTACCAAAGGTATCTACCATAGATAAAGACAAACTCGAAACCACAGGTCTAGGATAGTAAACTCATTAAAACACTGAGAAATGGAAAACACCTGGGTCGGATTGGCTTTTCGAGTAAATATTATCAAAAATTCTGCGCAATACTGGTCCCCCATCAACAAAATTATTATAATGCATTTCTAAAAGGAGAAAGCCCCTCAAAGAAATGTCCCAAGATACTATAGCGTATACATAATGAAAGGGAGACCTTCTAAATTGTGACAGCTACGCCCCCATTTCTCTGCTCAACTCAGATATAAAAAACGCCAAGGTCTTGGCTAACAGGTTAAAATCATCAGGCCTACGTAATTCCCCCGATCAAGTGGGCTTTGTAACCGGTATACAAGCCTCATAATACCAGGAGGCTAGTCAACAATGCATATACCCCAATCAGCAAAATCGCAACTGATGGTCTTAAGCTAGATGCGGAAAAGGCCTTTGATAGGCTAGATTGGGAATTCATGTTTAAACATAGAGGCGTTTGTTTTGGCTCAGTCTCTATGAACGGGGAAAGGGCCCTCTCTACGAATCTCCACCAACAGCACCATAGCAATTAGTGGCAGCTCTCCAATCGTTCCCAATAACAAATGTCAAGACAGGGTTGTCCCCTTCACCCCCTGCTTATTGCTCTTCTCATAGAGCCACTAAGTTATTTATGGGGAACTCTAAAGATAATCTGGGTTCAAGGTAACAAAGAGGAATTTAAAAAATAGTTTTTATTTCGCTGATGACATAATTTTAACAATCTCTAAGCCCTTGACGTCCTTCCAAACTTTTTAGTATATTGTCCGAATTTGGCACTCGCTCGGATTTAAGTCACTCACTCTAAATCGAGGCTATGGTATTAACATTCCCCAGCAATTGACAAAATTGTTGCAGATTAATTTCGATTTGAAAAGGGCCCAAATCATTAAAATATCTAGGTATCCAATTCCCGAAAGACATCAATTCATTAATCTGTATAAAGCCAACTACTGTATACCCCCCTTCTCAAAAACAAAGAAAAAAAGCTGGTGTGCTGTGCACGCGCATAGTAGTGAAAACTTCTTTGACTTTGTCACAGAAATTGACTTATAACGCGCGTGCTCGGCACACGTGTCAGTCAGTGTAATGTCAGTCAGTGTGTGTATTTGTCAGTCATGAGTATGTAGTGTGTCAGTCAGAGAGTATGTATGTGTGTTTGTTTGTGTGTGTGGTCGGTCATGTGTTTATGTGTTCGTCACTGTGTGCATGTGGTTCGTTCCTGTGTGCATGTGTGTCATCAGTTGTGCATGTGTGGTCATCCAGTTGTGTGCATGTGTGTCAGTCATGTCATGTGTGTGTCAGTCAGTGTGTGCATGTTGTCAGTCAGTGTGTGCATGTGTGTCAGTCAGTGGGGTGTGGTGTGGTCAGTGTGTCAGTCAGTGTTTGTGTGGGTGTTGTCAGTGTGTGTAGTCATGTGTGTGTGGTGTTCAGTCAATGTGTGTGTGTGTGTGTGTGTTTGTGTGTCAGTGTCTGTCTCCTCTCTGTGTGTGTGAATTCTCTCTGTGTCGTTCAGTGTGCGTATGTGTGTCAGTCAGTGTGCGTGCGTAGGTGTCATTCAGTGTGCGTGCGTATGTGTGTCAGTCAGTGTGCGTGCGTATGGTGTTTCAGTCAGTGTGCGTGCGTTTGTGTGCATCGGTGCGTGCGGTCAGTGTGGCGTACGTGTCAGTGTGCGTGCGTGTCAGTGTGTTGTGTGTTTGTCAGTCAGTGTGGTGTGAGTATGTGTGTCAGTCAGGGTGTGTGTGGTGTGTATGTGTGTCAGTCAGTGTGTGGTGTGTGGTATTGTTCATCAGTGTGTGTGTGTATGGTGTCAGTCAGTGTGTGTGTATGTGTGTCGTATTGTGTGTGTTGTGTCCAGTGTATGTGTCAGTCAGTTTTGTGTGTATGTGTGTGAGTCAGTGTGTGTGTATATATGTGAGTCAGTGTGTGTGTGTATGTGTGTGAGTGAGTGTGTGTGTATGTGTGTCAGTCAGTGTGTGTATGTGTGTCAGTCAGTGTGTGTGTGTGTGTGTGTGTGTGTGTATGTATGTATGTGTGTCAGTCAGTATGTGTGTATGTGTGTCTGTGTGTCAGTCAGTATGTGTGTATGTGTGTCAGTCAGTGTGTGTATGTGTGTCAGTCAGTGTGTGTGTGTGTGTGTGTGTATGTGTGTGTATATGTGTGTGTATATGTGTATATGTGTGTGTCTCTCTTTCTGTGTCCTGCCCCCTCTCTCCTGACTCCCCCCCACCCCAGGCGGCGCTGCGGCTCTGTCTGAGTCTCTCCCCCCCTCCCCCTCCTGTCCCCTCCTCCCTCCCCCACGGAGACGCGGCCGCACTGGGCCCGCCGTATGTGAGGGGCTGATACCGTGATTAAGAGCCCCCCCCTCCGGCAGTGCTGCGTGGGAAGCGGCACGCTCAAACCCCTCGCTTCCCGCGTTACCAGAGCAGGAGCCAGGAGCGCACGATAACGTCTGTGCGCGCATGCGTGGCACATGCCGACAGCGCAGCGGCCGTCATGATCCTGGGGCTCCTCTCCTCCTCCCGCACCGGCGGCACTCAGTCAGTGGGACTCGGGGAAGGGGAAGCAAGAGGGAGGAGAGAGGCTGAGCAGCGGCTCCTCCTCTCACAGCCGGAGGACTTGCGGGGCTTCCGCCATCTTGGTACACCCACAGTACCGGAAGCTCTGCGCACGTCTAGGGGTAACGGTGGCCGTTAGGAGCGGCGCCGGTGGTCAGTGTATGTGTCAGTCAGTGTGAGTATGTGTGTCAGTCAGTGAGTATGTATATGTGTCAGTCAGAGAGTATGTATGTGTGTTTGTTTGTGTGTGTGTCGGTCACTGTGTGTATGTGTGTCGGTCCCTGTGTGCATGTGTGTCGGTCACTGTGTGCATGTGTGTCGGTCACTGTGTGCATGTGTGTCGGTCACTGTGTGAATGTGTGTCAGTCAGTGTGTGCATGTGTGTCAGTCAGTGTGTGCATGTGTGTCAGTCAGTGTGTGCATGTGTGTCAGTCAGTGTGTGCATGTGTGTCAGTCAGTGTGTGTGTGTGTGTGTCAGTGTGTCAGTCAGTGTGTGTGTGTCAGTGTGTGTTAGTCAATGTGTGTGTGTGTGTGTGTGTGTCAGTGTCTGTCTCTCAATGTGTTGTGTGAATGTCTCTCTGTGTCGGTCAGTGTGGGTATGTGTGTCAGTCAGCGTGCGTGCGTATGTGTGTCAGTCAGTGTGTTGGGCCGGCAGTGCTGCGTGGGAAGCGGCACGCTCAAACCCCTAGCTTCCCGCGTTACCAGAGCAGGAGCCAGGAGCGCACGATAACGTCTGTGCGCGCATGCGCGGCACATGCCGACAGCGCAGCGGCCGTCATGATCCTGGGGCTCCTCTCCTCCTCCCGCACCGGCGGCACTCAGTCAGTGGGACTCGGGGAAGGGGAAGCAAGAGGGAGGAGAGAGGCTGAGCAGCGGCTCCTCTTCTCACAGCCGGAGGACTTGCGGGGCTTCCGCCATCTTGGTACACCCACAGTACCGGAAGCTCTGCGCACGTCTAGGGGTAACGGTGGCCGTTAGGAGCAGCGCCGGCGGCTATCGGCGGCGGCTATTTGCAGCCGCCGTTAGGAGCGGCGCCGGCGGCTATCGCCACCGCATGTCACAGCAGGCGTGGGGGGGGGGGGGGGGGGGGGGGGGGAGTTACGTCACTTCCATTTCATTTTCGTCTCCTTCGCTCCAGTTTTGCCCCATGAGAATAGGTGCCACTAAAGAAGTTTCACTTCAAAAACTGGAGAGTGAGCTAGCACAATGGTCGACATTTCCGATTTCGTGGTTGGGGCGTATATGGGCAATGAAGATGGATGTCCTGCCACGTCTTTTATATTTGTTTCACTCTTTACAGATTCGTGTCCCACCTCAGGAGATAGCTGTTTTTTAAGGGACACTTACTAAATTCGTATTGAACAATAAAAAACCCTGAATCAAAAAGGATATTTGAACAAAAAAATTCGGAGGTCTAGCTATGCCGAATAGTCTTAATTATTATAAGGCAACTCAATTGGGACGATGGGTGATGAAGCGGCTCGTTCCTCCAACATCTAAAAGATGGGTCAATCTGACCTCACCGGTACAGTTGGCAGATATAATCTAATTATTAATAATATAATTAGCAAACAATCACAATTTCCCCCCAGGATATTTTGAAACCTATTTAGATATTTGGAGAAGTAGAGGTATCTAGAGGTTGTAGATTTATTTTCGCTGTCGAAATTAAAATCGTTTCAAACTTTACATGGACAATTCGATCTACTGTACCAAAAACAGATTTTTTTATCGCTATCTACAAGTCAGGCGCTTTGTAGAAGAAAAGTTTGACCGGGATAACATCCCAGATCATCTTTATATTATTATCTCGCTACATTGGGTTCCCGAGAAAAGGATAGATATACAGTAAGTTGGCTTGGGAGAAGGAACTGGGTGATGAACTTGATGGGGAGGATTGGCAAGACATCTGGGAAGCAGTGGCCAAGAGCTCCACCTGTACTCTAATAAAAGAAAATTCCTACAAATTACTTTAGAGATGGTACAAAAAAACCCACAAAACTAAATTTAATTAACCCAAATATTTCCCCATTATAGAAAAAAGAAACAATGTTCTGCATATCAGTGCTTCAGAGCCATGAATAAAGAAACAGCAATATATGTAGCTGCTTGAGATTTATAAACTTGCTTGAAGATGGACAATAAATACATCAGTGGGTGTCTGTATATAGTCCATAACTGAATGTGAGCTCAGAATAAGGGGGTATATATATATAAAGTCCTGCGGTAGATAATAAAGCCAATGTCTGTTAATTTGTACTCATGACTTGTTCTCCTCCTGTGTGGACAAACCAACCCTACAGATTAACATACAAATATACAGTCTTCTTCCCAAAGTCTGATGACTGTGATGTGGGATAATAAGAGTACTCACAGTCTGATGCAGTCCGGTTCCAGTGCGTGCCTCACGCTGACAGCGTCATACAAGAAATCCAAACCGGTGAAAAAAGCGGAGCACTGCAGGCAAAAATTAGGGGCCACAATGCAAAGACTACATTTAAAACAACTTTAATTAGTTAGGTGACAACATGGAAAAGGCAAGGTAAGCCACTAACGCGTTTCGCGCTTTATGAAAGAGTGATAAAGCGCAGAACGCGGGAAACGCATTAGGTGACAACATGGAATAGGCAAGGTAAGTCACTCTAACGTGTTTCGCGCGTTCGGCGCTTTATCACTCTTTCATAAAGGGCAAAACGCGTTAGTGACATACCGTGCCTATTCCATGTTATCACCTATCTAATTAAAGTTGTTTTTAAATTTAGTCTTTGCATTGTAGCCCCTAATCCGCTTTTTTCACCGGTTTGGATTTCTTGTATTTCCCCATTATGTTGGAGAAGTTGCGGACAGAGAGGATCCCTGTCCCACATTTGGCTGGACTGCCCTAAGATTCAGCCCCTGTGGGAGAATATATTTAAGTTTATTCTTGATAGTACTGGGGCCAAAGTGCCAAGAGATCCCTGTTTCCTACTCCTAAACAAACCATTAGAAGGTTTGAATAAAACTGATTTAAAATGAACAGTACACATTCTCAGTGCTACCAAATGCCTAGTCGCTAGATGCTGGAGGCAGACCAACCCCCCACATATAGAAAGGCCAGGGAACAAATATCCCATGTTATGCTCATGGAGAATTTGATGAGGTATCTTGGAAATTCCATGACTGGGTTTTCGGAAGGCCTAGGATCCCCTTCTATTATAAGGTCATATATTTATACTCCTATGAATAAAGACCAGAGACGAGAGTTACTGTATGGTTGATTTTTGGAATTATATATGTGGTACAGTACGAGTAAGGGAAAAAATATATACTGTGTTCATTGAAGTGTTGAATTAAAATAGTGACACCAGCCCCCTTCCCCCACCCACACCCCCCCCCCCTCTCCCATCCCCCCTCCCCCACCTCCTTTTTTATTTTTGGTTTGTTTCCATGGTGTTTCCATCTGTCGCCATTTTGGATGTCAATATTATTAGTCTATGTAAAAGGATACTTGGTGTTAAAAGTGTATATTGTCAAAATGGAAAACCATATGAAAGTACAAATAAAGAGATATGTATTAAAAAAAAAAGTGCTGCTGGATATAACACAAATATTTATGTCTTTATCACAAATCGAGTCCACTATTTGCATATATTCCTATTTAATGGGAGATCAGAAATGTGTCAAACTTACCAAAGTCCTGTTAGCAATTGTATTTACTCGGCTGGAGAAAGTCTGTCCGCGCTTCACCTTGATAGTATTTCTCAATCTTTCATATACATCTGAAATTGTACGGAAAGACCCATTCAGTTTGTTTATAGTTCACAGTGTATTTATTAATTACCCGATTAATTAGCAATGCGTACAAGGCCGGGGGCAGTACTGCTTGCCAGACACCGTCCACAGCCAGCAACATTGGGCTCCATCGCTGCATTTTATTTCTCTTAATTCAGGACTTTGTTACACAGTATTTCTACTTCGAGCTAAAATAAATGTCTCTATTAACTTTCTGGCCAGCGGCAGAACGGTGTGGATAGAGTATCTCGGAGCGCCCCTTGGAACCTGTGCTTGGCCGCGCCCATGTATCCTGTCCAAAATGTTTTCCTAACATCTGCAAAAGTTATTCGTCTCTTTTCAGCATTAGCCCTTCATTTACCGCAGATGTTGGGGTCTATGGTGCCCCATTGTCGGGTTACAGCAAGGGCGGCCAACTACAGCCCTCATGAGCCACCAAAAAGGTCAGATTTTCGGGATACCCCTGCTTCAGCATAGGTGGCTCAATCAGTGGCTCAGTCCACGACTGGTTGGATGACTGAAGTAGGTGCCCCCTGGTCTATATTAACCTCTTTATGTTGGAAAGGTAATGCAGGTACGTGCGCTTGTGGTCCGTGGATTTTGCAGGACTGGAGTTGGCCACCCGTGGGTTTGACTTCACTTACCCTGCGTGTAGTGACAGACAAAGGGTAACTCCTTCAGGCAGGGGGTGTAACCCCTTCCTCTCTCGCCCGCTTGCAGAATTTGGCATTCCTCAGAATTTCCTAAAAGCAGAAAAAAGGAAATTATAATAAGATAAGTGGAGTCTCAGGCCTAGGACAGAAGGTAGAGGGTCATGCGTGGAATAGATTTCCAGTGGCAGATTTCCCATTAAGCCTACGGTGGCAACATTTGGGGGAGGCAACATTTCCTCCCCCCTCGCCCCCATATACAGAGGTCCTGCTCTATTCCCCACTGCTTGCCAGGGGAGAGCATAGGGGCCTCTGTAAAGTTCTTACCTTCTCCTTCATGCCACCATCCTCCTTCTTCTCTCTATCTCTCTCATCCCCCCCTCTCTCTCTCTCTCTCTCTCTGTCTCTCTCTCTCTCTCTATCTCATTCCCTCTCTCTCTCACTCACTCCCTCTCTCTCATTCCCTCTCTCTCTCTCTGTCATTCCCTGAAACTCACTCACTCCCTCTCTCTCATTCCCCCCCCTCTCTCTCTCTCTCTCTCTCTCTGTCATTCCCTCGCTCTCTCTCTGTCATTCCCTGAAACTCACTAATTCCCTCTCTTATTCCCTCCCCTCTCTCTCTCTCTCTGTCATTCCCTCGCTCTATCTCTGTCATTCCCTCTCTGTCATTCCCTCTCTCTCTCTCATTCCCCCCCCTCTCTCTCTCTCTCTCTCATCTGCTCCTCCCTCTCTCATCTCGCTCCCCTCCTCTTCTCTCTCTCTCTGTCATTCCCTCTCTCTCTCTGTCATTCCATCTCTCTCTCATTCCCTCTCTCTGTATCATTCCCTCTGTGTCATTCCCTCTCTTTCTCTCTCATTCCCCCCCACTCTCTCTGTCATTCCCTCTCTCTCTCTCTGTCGTTCCCTCTCTCTCTCTGTCATTCCCTCTCTCTCTCTGTCATTCCCTCTCTCTCTCTGTCATACCCTCTCTGTGTAATTCCCTCTCTCTCTCTGTCGTTCCCTCTCTCTCTCTGTCCTTCTCTCTCTCTCTGTCATTCTCTCTCTCTCTCTCTCTGTCATTCCCTCTCTCTCTGTCATTCCCTCTCTCTGTCATTCCCTCTCTCTGTCATTCCCTCTCTCTCTCTCTGTCATTCCCTCTCTCTCTCTGTCATTCCCTCTCTCTCTCTCTGTCATTCCCTCTCTCGCTCCCATTGCTTTTTTAGTTTTCAGGCTTCACCACACTCCATTCTTCACGCACGCAAATCAATTCTTACCGGGGCAAACAAACTGAAGATTTGTTTCTTGCAAAGTGGGCTCAATTTCCAGTCGGTGTATTCCCCACCCAAATATGACCCCTTGTTCCAGCACACTGCAGGATCTGACCCGTTCTATCTGGTCATCACTTAGGACTTTCGACCAAACGTTCAAATCAGTGATATTGCCACTAAACGACTCCTTCTCTTTGAATGTACCCCCAAACGAATCCTGATCTTGGCCAACAATGAAGGTCCCCCCCTCGATGATGTCTTTAGAGGCGGACAACTTGGTAGAAGAAACTTTCCTTTTGCCATCTGCATAGAAGGCCCAGGTGCCGTTCCATTTTTGCCAAGTGACACAGAAGTGATGCCACTGCCCGTCACTGCGGAACACGGGAGAGTACGGCGAATGCTGCTCGTGGACTATGATGGCGAAACGGACAAAACCTCCCTCATCGGTCATTCCCCGCAGCTGAAATTCATTGAAAAACTTTGGCACCGCGTAGGAGAAGATGGTCGCAGAATCTGTGTTGCTGCCGTCCCACTGGATGTGCGCACAGGCCGTTACCGCGGCCAAAGACGGGAAGTTGACCAGTAACTTTGCATATTTAGTGTCTGTTCTGTTCTCAAACACCAGGACCGAACGTGGCTGGATCCCTGAGAAGAAACATACAGAAACATCTTGTATATGAATCTAAGCAAGCACAGCAATGACTCTCAAACTGTGCTCCTTAAGCCACCGATGGTCGCCAAAGACCTTCTGCTACCAGTGTGGCCTTTGCAATGCATTTTCTATCGCGGCTAATGGCTGCTTTTTATATCAAGGTCGACAAGTTTTAAATATATCTTAGAAGTATATACAAATATGATGATGAACAGAGGCGAGTATAAGTAGAGTAACTCTTCCAAGTGATTATTAACACGGAAGTGGTCTGCGATATAGAAGAGATTGGGGAACACTTTCCCTAGCAACAGCTGTAACTTCGCAGCGAGCACTTCTGCTTGATCTCTATATCACAATAATAACACAACACCCGTGGAGAATCTCCTAACCATTCTCTTCATGGGAACTTACGTTTAGATGTCTCCCTCTCGTTCAGCCAAACGGGGAATCGCACCTGATCGGATTGCAGAAGCTGCGCAGGAAATCGCTGGCGTCCTTTCGTCTCAGAGAGCAGAGAGGCAAACTTGTGCTCACAATACTTCTCAGCGTGCCATCTGCTCATTGGTTGACTCACATATTCATACACCCCCTGGGCGGTGTCAATGAAACCTGGAGATGGATCAGCTTCTGGAAAAAAGTATCGGGCGCTCAATCGGAGTTTCCGTGCCATAGTGCCACAACCGGCACTACTAGAGTTTAATTTAAAAAGAAACCCCTCAGTATTATAGATCTACCTCTAACTAGCTGAAAGAAGTCGGTGTTGCTTGGGAATTATAAGGATTGAATTCTCATGTATTATGACACCAGGAAAGCATGGGGGGGTTAAGTTAAGGTTGAGTGCCACCTTAATGTCCAGACTTTTGTAGGGTTTGCGTACAAACCTTAACTACACTTTACTTTATACTTTTCATCATATATGTTTTGTCAATGGGATGTAGCATTGGGCCCCCCCTGTCTCTTGTTGTATACAATTGCCACGCTCAGTAGCTCTCTGGTTGACATAAATATATATTCATCATGTGGTGGGTGTGGGAGTTTGAGCTAGCTGGGAATGTGTGTTTATCAATGTCTGACTGGTAGCAGTCAATTGGAGGCTGTGGCACCTCCCCCCAGAGCTCACTCCTCCTCCTTCACCTTTTTAACTTGGCAGGTCATTTCATTTGCTGCAGGATCTAGACCTATAATGGTTCCTCCCCTCTTACACAGGTAAAAGGAAGGGTTCACAGTGTAGTGTAGGAACTGCATTAATTTGGTTATACCTTGACGTTGGTATGCAGGCTTATGACGCCTTTGGCCAAAGGGTTAACTAAATAACCAAGTATTTAATATTATTATTATTGAAGTATTTTACTTTATACTTTTCATCATATATGTTTTGTCAATTGGATGTAGCATTTGGCACCCCCTGTCTCATGTTGTACACTTTAGCTAAGTTTTATAATTCAATTGAATATATATATATATGTATATATGTGTGTGTGTGTATCTGGCTGTGTGTATGGTGTGTCTGTATATTCATGTATATATGTATGATAATAAAAGAGCCTGTGTGTCTGTCTGTCAGTCATAGCTCCAAGACCATGAAGTGTGTGTGTTTGTGTGTGTGTACGTGTGTACACAATACAATCCTGCCGAATGGTGTTAACATCAGTGCAGTTTTGAAAGGTTCAGTCCACCATCTTGATTCAAAATGGAGTCCAATTGTAGTCAAACATAGACAAAAACCTGCATCTTGATCTCAGGAGCTATCAGGCAAAATGTTGTTACGATATCTTAAGAGGTGTCCAAATGCATAGTGACCAGACACGCAGACACACAGCTTTCCAAAATACGTACTAGATAAGGTGACTGGTCAAATGCTGGTCTGTAAGGAATAATCATTTAAAGACCACTTCCCATCTTATCCCGTGGGTCATTTACTACTTCCAGTCATGGTAAAGGTGGCTTATTTTCACCCTTTGCCCCTTGAAGGTGCTAACAATTCATTGTAAAGCAGTAACGGGTGGAGCATGGGCCGAGAACAAAATGGTCGAAAAGTCTGTAATTACTATATAAAAAAAATAAAAATAAAGCAGTCAAATCTCTAAATGTTGCAGTGGGATCGTCAGGGAGGTGTAAGGAGCAGGTAAGCCATATAATACATTTTATTAATCATTTTGAATGTATAAAGTATTGAGCCACTTCTCTACTCTTTCTCAGCTTTGGCAGCAGTGCAGAATATTTTCCTGTGAGACAGGGGGGTGACCATCACATGAGACGAGATGAGGAGTGAATTTGTTACTGGAAAGGACAGGTTATTATACGTGACGACAGTGGAACACTTGTGGCTGAATCGTCCATGAGATCAGTGACCACAAGGTGTAGAGTGGAACATGAATGATTACAGGTACCTACCTTTAAACCGTGTCTGATTGTACACGAGGGCTGTAGTGTACCTACAGAAACCACTGACCTGGGACAAGGAAAAGACTGTTTTATTTGGATGGAGAATACACATTCAGGATGTTGAGCCAAAATTATTTATTATTGGGGGCGAACAAACATTGGAAATGCCTTGGATAAAGAAGGCAAAGAAGGGTGGGTTGCCGTGTTGGTCCTCTCTTCCATGTAATAACAAAGCAGGGAGCGGGAGGAGAGGGAGGAGGGGGTATGATACCTGTTATTGGACCAACAGGCAGTTGATATGTTACAAGTTTTCCAACCTCTCAGGGTCCTTCATCAGGTCCTATCCAATATTGGAAAGTGTGTAACATTTCCACTACTTGTTGGCCCAATAAAAGATCTCTTACTGTACCCCCTCCTCCCTCTCCCTCCTGTGTTACTTTGATTAAGAAGAGAATACTCGGACACTGAAAGGTGCCACTGAAGGAGGACAGGAAGAGAGATTGTTGCCCGTTGTCCAGCATAATATTAGCGCTCTCGGTGAGCCCCAATGACATAAATTGGCAAAGTTATTTTATTTGATGACATAATAGACAAGAGATTATGTTTCGCTCCGTACAGGTATTTGTCACGGCCGCACCAATCCCTGACATTCCTTTCTAACTCTCACAGCGGCCTAGCCATTACCAAAACCTGGATCACCGCTGCGTCCCCTGCTATGGGGGTCTTCTCTTTAGTAACCCCCCCTCAGACACCGTGTCCCCTGCCGCTCCCTCCTATGTGGGTGTTTCCTTTAGTACCCCCCTCAGACACCGTGTAGCCTGCGGCTCTCTCCTATGGGGGTCTTTCCTTTAGTAACCCCCCCAGACACTGGGCCCCCTTCTGCTCCCTCCTATGGGGGTCTTTCCTTTAGTAACCCCTCCTCAGACACCGTGTCCCCTGCTGTTCCCTCGTATGGGGGTCGTCTCTTTAGTAACACCCCCTCAGACACTGCATCCCCTGCTGCTCTCTCCTATGGGGGTCTTTCCTTTAGTAACCCCCCCTCAGACACCGTGTCCCCTGCTGCTCCCTCCTATGGGGGTCTTTCCTTTAGTAACCCCCCCTCAGACACCGCGTCCCCTGCTCTCTCTCCTATGGGGTCTTTCCTTTAGTAACCCCCCTCAGACACCGTGTCCCCTGCTGCTCCCTCCTATGGGGGTCTTTCCTTTAGTAACCCCCCTCAAGAACCGCGTCCCCTGTGGCTCTCTCCTATGGGGGTCTTTCCTTTAGTAACCCCCCCTCAGACACCGCGTCCCCTGCTTGTTCCATCCTATGAGGGTCTTTCCTATAGTAACCCCCCCTCAGACACCGTGTCCCCTGCGGCTCTCTCCTATGGGGGTCTTTGCTCTAGTCACACGCCCCCTAGACTAGGAGACAGACAGTGGAGTATATTAATTCCCCCACTCTGCACATATCAAATCATACCCCTATTTCCCTCGCTCTCCTTCTCATCCTGTGATGTTCCCACGGTTCATCTCTTCTCTCACCTCTCCCTCCATGTCGCGGTCATCTATTGCCCCGCTGAACCAACCTCTCAATTTTGTGATAACTTTTCCACATAGCTTCCTCATTGCCTCTCCCCTTAACCTCCTCCTGTGGTCTTTCCCTGTGGACCACCTGTCCTACTTACTGTGATGGACACTTCCTTGACTTTGTTTTCTCCACTTCTGCAGAGTCTCTAACTTTCCAAACTCTCCCTTTCCTCTCTAATTATCATCTCCTAACCTTCAGCCTCACTCTGCCTCCTGCACTCCCCCCAACATCTACATACACATGCACATAGATACCTACATGTTCTAGACCAGGAGTGGCCACCTCCAGTCCTCAAGGGTCACCCACTTGTCAGGGTTTAAGGATATCCCTGCTTCGGCATAGGTGGTTCAATCAGTGGCTCAGTCAATGACTGAGCCAGTGATTGAGCCACCTGTGTAGAAGCAGGCATATCCTTAAACCCTGACCTGTTGGTGGCCCTTGAAGACTGGAGTTGGCCACTCCTGGTCTAGAACCCTACAATTTTCCACATCATTGGAACCTTTCTTCTTTCCCATCCCGGCCTTACTCCTCTCCTGACCTGGAATCAGTACACTTTCATCAGCCATAGACAGGGCACATTGCAGTGTTATTAATAATGCACAGGATCTAGTATTTGTTTGAAAACAGGTTTTCTCTCCGATGTAGATTTGAAACGAATATATCAGATTGAAGATTGTTTGTTTATTGGTTTTTTGGTTTCTAAATCTATTCTAATGGAAACATTGGAGAAAATGTTTACGACGGAATCTCGATATATTGACGATTGTAATTTCTATCGACTACACTGCATATTTGTTTCTACCTTATTATTTAAATATTATTGTTCTTTTTCTACCTTTTTATGTGTTGAGTCTTTTTTTAGCGCAGTGGTTTTGGCTTTTATTTGATATTGGTTTAGTAATGATGGTTTTATTCCCTTTATTTGGGATCTGGCGGATTATTACACTTTGCAGTGACACGGTCCTGAAAAAGACGCTTATGTTTAATGGAATTTCCACCTTCATAACAGATTCTAGGAGGATAACACCCACAGGGGTAATCCAAGGGCCACTTATTAAAACAAAAATATGTGTGGTTGTTTTACTATATGCCGCCTCTGTTTACCTTTATTGAAAACGAATTACCTAAATTGCCGATCGATTAATTTACCTCTGATCGATCAGCTTCCCAGGGTTCACTAAATGGCTGCCTTTCAGGTTTAATCAAAACTTCAGTCCGTGTACCTCAGCTGCCACAATGTATTTTCATATTACTAAGGTACTAAGGTAACATTATCTATTGTTACAGTTTGCAGCTGAAAATGCTGGGAATAGTGGCAATGCTTTCCTAACCTCTGTTTAGCCATAGATTCCTTTGTAAATCTGTATCGCCGACCTGAGGAAGAGAGGAGAACTCTGGAAAGTTTGTCCTATGATATAAATTGTTAGTCCAAATAAAAAAGGTATCATCACCTAATACTGAAGAACTTGTTTATCCTGCACTATCGCAACTGGACTAACACGGCTATTTACATTTTATTTATGGGTTGCCCTCTATCCTCTGCTCCAGAGCGACTACTAGTGCTGTATGTACCTGCTGGCTCAGCGAGATCTGGGCCTCCGCTAACTGGGAGCCTGGGAAATATTTCTGTCTTGGCAGCACCTCCACTTACCCAGGATCCCCAAAAAGTGAGATTCCCCTAAGCAAGAATAATGATAACACACTTCAACCTTTGAACCATTTACTATATTGTGATAGCAGAACCTTATCTTATACCCATAAGAGATAGCATACATATAACACAGCATAGAACTGAATGACATGCAATATAACACCTGTGGCTCGGCCACTCTCCTAAAGAGAAATGTCACGTTCCCATCACCGCGTGCACCCCACACCGTGTCCACTAATATATATATATAGGCTCAGTCCTTTGGTCACTCAACCCAGTGTCCCCAAAGAGTCCTCCCCCAAGGCGGGATCAGCGCCTGTTGGTACCGGTGTTGGTGCACTTATTAAATACCTTCCGGCTACTCCTGCAACCGGCAACTGACTTCACAAAGGATCCGCCGATCCAGAGTTGTCTCTCTCGAGTTGATGATGTCCAGCAGCTTGGGCCCAAACCACTGTCACCACCGCAGCTCCGCGACACTGTGGGCCTCATGCAGTAAGCGTTGATAAGGGAATTATCGCCATTTTATAGCCAAAATTGGGTTTGAGATTCAGTAAGCGCCGATAAGTGCTTGATATCGCCAGGTTTCGGAGCCGATTATTTTGTTATGGCCAGTCGGCTGCCGATAAGCCTGTTTTCGCCACTGATCGCCACTTTTTTAAATCGGCTGGATTCAACAAAAAAAAACAGCTTATCGGGCCTGATCGGCACTACGAAATTGAGATGTTATGGCCAATTTCTCCCGCCAACTAAAGTTGGCAGTTTGGAGGGGAGAACGATCGCTAAGCCTGCCGCAACGGCACTTAGAAAAAAAAAATCTTCTGTACATCAATGGAGTCAATGGAGCGGGGACGTATAACAGTATAGTACTGTTTACGTTTCATTGCTCACAATACAAACGTCATTTGCATTACAGTGTGGGGGCATTCCCTGCATTGTGTCACAGCTGACGTGTATTATTTGCATAACATTATACTTTTACATGTTTGCAGCATTTGCGGGTCACATTACTCATCATGTGATGATGTGCCAAGGGAAAATACTATACTCAACTCTTAAAGGAGAACCTCACATCATATCACACATTTTTATGAACTGAGCAACAATTATTTACATGATGTTACACATGACACACATGTCACACATACACCGTATATTCATGTTCCTTTACATTACACAATGCTTGTAATGTGACACGCATCTTTAAACGTTCATGTACATCTAAATTCTCATGTTTACATCTAGTTTTGGGTCCTCCCTATTTTCATGACGTCACTTATTGGACGCTCAATCACATTGCATGTTTACATTGTAACCGTAGCATTACAAGCACTTCAACCTAACTTATACACACATGTACAGTAATTCAGCATTGGGACACCTTGTTAACTCATTCTATACCAACTATCCTCCTTACAGAAATGCATGCATATGCACACGACTATTCATTGTTGTCAACATGTCACAATAACATGCCTAATTACACATGTTACACAAAACTTTTCCCACGTCAATCTCAGCCTTTTTGCCTAATTACATGACTGACTGTTGCGTTCACAAGTGTTACATGCATTGCACATGCAACTATTTATTTGCAAGCAATGTTTCTACAAAGGTTCACGTCACATCATTGCCAAATATCATCATTCCCTGCAGAATACACACAACAAATACTTATAACAAGAACTGCACACAGCTTGCCACAGAAGTACTTTATTATGTTAATGTAACACCTTGCATTTTACTATGTCACCTGACATCATCACATACCTATTTAAAGGACGCCCATTACCTGATCATTCACAGCTACTCATTTCAAAATGTTGAGATTGTTTAGGAGACGGAGGAACATTCTTTTCTATGACATGCTTGATGATGAAGACAATCATATAGGGCAAGGGAGGGACACACCGAGTGACAGTGACAGGGACAGTCACGCGGATACGACAGGGACAGGGAGAGGGACAGGCCGAGGGACAGGTAGAGGGACAGGAGATCAGAGGAGAAGACAGAGGAGACAAGTTGTGCCTCGTCCGCGTCTGTACAGGGAGAGAACCCTGTTAGATGGGATGAGTGAGGAGGAGATTGTAAGTCGCTATCGTTTGAGTTCAGCAGCAATCTTAGCTCTTTATCAGGAGATAAGGGGAGATTTAGATTTTTTCACAGCCAGAGGTCGTGCAGTCCCTGGGCTTGTTAAAATGCTGTGCTCATTACATTATCTTGCTTCCGCGTCATACCAGACAACTGTGGGCATAGTGGGCGGGGTCTCGCAATCTACATTCTCGCGGGCCTTGACCCAGTTTCTCTATGCACTCAATAGACGCGCTAGGAATTATATTCATTTTCCTACAGAGGCGACAGAGTGGCTGGAAGTCAGGACTGGCTTTTATAATATAGCAGGGATACCATGTGTGCTGGGTGCAATCGATTGCACACATGTTGCTTTGATTGCACCTAGTCAGAGTGAGCATGTGTACCGCAATCGGAAGCACTACCATTCACTCAATGTACAGGTGGTATGTGATGCGACGATGAGGATAATGCATGTGGTACCCAAATTCCCTGGTTCCAGTCACGATTCCTCTATCCTGAGGAACTCTTCAGTCTTCCATGCGTTCGAAGAGGGACATTTTGAACATGGTTGGCTGCTGGGTGAGTACACATTTACATGTTATAACACAAAACACATTTTTATTTAGGAATGTTGGCATTGTACAATTTGATCACTAATGTCAGCTTATGTGTGCTCCATTCATTATAGGTGACTCAGGATACGGAATTAGGCCGTGGCTCTTGACTCCGGTGCTAAACCCTCAAACTGAAGCAGAGGAGAGGTACAATGCAGCCCATATATCTACAAGATCTGTTATAGAGAGGACATTTGGCCTACTCAAGACCAGATTTAGGTGTCTGGACAGAACTGGTGGGGCTCTTCTATACAAGCCTCAAAAAGTGTCTGATATTATCCTTGCCTGTTGCATTTTGCACAATGTTGCACTCAGGCACAATGTACAGTCAGACCTAGCTGAGCCTTTGGTAGACGAGCATCCCACCCGTGTAGCTGCTGAAAATGAACAAACAGCCAGTGGTGGCCAGACACGCCAGAATCTCATCAATTCATTTTTTTCTTGTAAGTAAAAACATATATGTTCCAAGTTCTACTTTTATACTTACATTATGTTATCTTAACAATAATGTTTTTTTATATACCCTTCTGGTAGGACACAGATGAATATGGGTTGCACACCTTTCTTTTCTCTGCTGTGTGCACAAAGGGATGTGGCACCGGTATGTTATTGTTGCACAGGTTATATAATCCCTCTTCAATTGTACTTTAGTTGTGTGTATGTGAATACAACTGGGGTAACAAAGCACTAATATTTTAGCATTGTGTTGTTCCTTATGCTAACACAATACACATATTATGCCCATACTCATTCATGCTTCTAGTATGCTTACATACAATGTTATTGGTGCAGTGTAACATGTACATCCATATGATGTGTACACCAGCCTGATTTACATTTTGAATGTCATGAAATATACATGGTGTTGCACATTTAATACCAAATACACACTTTGCTGTGTTGTTTACGGTACTGAAGATGGCATGTCAATGTTTGCAATTTATATATTGTTCCTTTGCATTATAGGTATATCTCCAGTATGACTGATCATGGTATGTATATTTGCTGACATCTCTCATAAGATGTGCCTACATCAATCTTCCTATAATTATTTGAAGTCAAAACCCAACATATTGGTTTAAACACAAATGTTACATATATGTACTTTCTGTATCATGTATATGCATTTAGCTACTCTTGAGCTTTCATTTGCATTGTATTAGAAAATGATTACTCACATTTCATCACATTTTATGTATGTTTCCTTATAAATTCCATTAATGTAATATAGAGGTGTTTGGAGACAAGGGGATAACTGTAGTTATTTCTTTACTTACGGGAGATCATTCATCACGGATGAAATTGACTGATCATAAAACTCCATGCATGAATGCCTGCAATCACAACAATGCGTACTACATCTTATATTTAGCAATGTTGGTGTTTTGTAATGCTAGGAATTAATAGTCAACATTAATTTACATTTGTGACATGTGTATGTATAAGTCACACGTGTGTGGATGTGTCCTACATGTACCAAGTGTTAAACTGTTAACAGAGAAGACAAATTTGTCACTAATGTTACTGTCATTTAGCATTTCTAATTTACCAATATGACAATGTTGGTAATATTTTTGCAATATAAATCACGTCACTTCATCATTATCATGATGATAATTATCAAGTATTGTCACAATTGTAACGTCAATCACGTGCACATTAGCATAGACACACTTTGTAAGACAACTGTTTGTGTCTGTATCAATTTGTGTAGGATCCATGTATAACACCGACAAATGATAACACCAGCTTTATTATGGTAGCTTATATCATCATATTGACTATACTATGTATTTTTAGAACGTTTAATAAACACAGTAAACTATAGTTAGTTAGGTTAATGAAATATACACAGAAACGTACTTCATTACATGATGTTGATGTCATAATCAGAACATCATGCATTGTAGGGGACCACAACATCTGGCCAATAACATTATTTGCTACAGTCCCAAACCATTTTATCAACATACCCATGTAACAAGAGATTTTTAACAATAAATGGCTAGTTGGTTGTAAGTGTCCTTTACATTGGGAGAAGGAGTGGCTCAGTGAGTAAAGACACACACTGGCACTGAGATTTTGAAGCAGGGGAGTCTGGTTCAATTCCCGGTGTCGGCTCCTTGTGACCTTGGGCAAGTCACTTTATCTCCCTGTGCCTCAGGCGGCAAAAAATAAATTGTAAGTTCCACGGGCCAGGGACCTCAGCCTGAAAAATGTGTCCGTAAAGCGCTGTGTACAACTAGCAGCGCTATACATGAACATGCTCATATTATAATTATTATTATTATTATTATTGTTACATAGTTTCGACAGTCATACGTTCCATTACACAATATAATTCACAAATGTGTTAGCAGAGTGGGAATGGGTGTTATATATAAAACACACCATGCCATAAAATGATAGTAGTCATTAAAGAACACTCAATAAAAATTCATGAGGCACTATTTTGCAACATCATTATGTTAATTAAGTGCTTATGCAATATAGGCATAAGGGTATCACATTTTTAATTGTTTGTTAATAAGCGCTGCAAGCAATATAAAATTAGTTCCATATGTAGTATAGTAGTCGGTGGCTCCTCCTCACAATCATCTCATATAAAGGTAGACTCTTCTGAAATCATACATTGATCCGATTGTATCTTCCCCGACATCTCTGAAATACAGCAAACACATGATGGTCAAATATGGCACCTTACTATATATGTATCCGTGACAACGCATTACACAGCTCTATATGATTGTGTACATACACACGTCACTCACTTATATGTTAGAATTACAAGTGTACATCAGTATGTAATGTTTCTTTAAATTTGTAGCAGGCATAACTATGTATATGATGTGAACGTTGCCTGTATACTGAAAAATGTGCGCGCACATCTTAGTGTGCGCACGCACTTCACGCTTGGCTGCACTAACTGTTAGCGCATGCGCAAAACAAAGCGTACGTTGTGCGTTCAATACATCTTGAAAATACCATTAAACATAAAATCTTTATTTCAAATACAATGAATACGAAACTACATTCGTTCTAAACGAGTACATCTGTATTCTTTTTAAACAGACGTGTTTGGACAGAAAGGACGGCCGATAACACAATGCGCAAATGCAATACGTGTGACGTCATGTTAAACCAGCGTGAAACGCACGCTAACACTCCTCCCACTCAATTAACATTCGGCTAACGCCCAGTGAACGGCCCCAGTGTATGACACAGTGCAGTTACCGTAACTATAACAAAACAACACAGCCAATAGGCTTTGAGGCGCGCACGTCGCTTGGGGGCGGGACTTACATCCGTAATCCTTTTTAAGGACGCCTTGGGCCATGACAAGGGTCCCACGTCATACGTGGTGGACCCGCTTTTAAATGTTGCATGATAACAAAACAGGTATGTGTTAGAGTTATGTTAAAATGTTGCTAATATGGTTAAAGGGATAGGAAAGTACGTATATTTATTCCGTCAGCAATGTGTACTACTCTTTCAGGTTATACTATATTGTATTCGGCAACAATTTCTTTGTGATCGCTACATGTTATGCAGTCTGCAATGTTACGCTGTATCCACGCATTGAAAGGGAAAATGGTGGTTAAAAAAAAAAAAAAAAAAAAAACATTTAAACGCACAGTCAACGCATAACGGTTGTTATATTTACCATTCTTCTAGAATTAACTCTTCGTCTGGCTGCAACTGGTCGCTCCAGAAATGCAAGGCATTTTCATCCATGCTTGACCCACCCGCTGAATCCAGTATGACACACATCTCCTCCATGAAGCGCTCATAGGAATCGCCACTGCTTTCTTCAAACAATTGGTCGGGAGGTAGGTTCATTTCTTCTGGTTCCCATTCCAATGCATTTTCAGCTGAAAGGCTTGGTACATAATCATAGTACTTTTGTTGTTGTACAATGTGGGTTTCAGGAATGGAGGGTGCAGATATTGCAGCAGGTATCGATTCACACGGAACAGTAGTAGCGGATCCATTGCTATTGGCATTAGGAATAAATATGCCTTTCACAACAATATATGTGCCCTCTTTCAGGGTAAAATGCTTTTCCTTTGCAATCTTCCAGAAACCATAGGTGTGTTCTAGCTTATCCTGCACACGTTCAAAAAAGTCATTAGTTGATAAAGTGAATCTTATTGAGGAATTAAAATTCCGCGCATGCCTACGGTCTTGGTAATAAGGATATTTAGCTCGAATCAAATCATAGATTTGGCGGGTGCTTGCTTTGTGTCCGCGACTGTTTAAAATTGCTTCTGAAACCATGTACTTATACCCTAAAAGGGGATTCATATTGTTAACGAATTCATCAGCCATGTCAGAGTAGCACAAAAGATGTGTGCAGTTCTGTCTTCTTTGCTCATCAAAATGATTCTGCTCAATGGCTAACAAATTCCTGTGTTTCGTTTTCAAGGTCAACAAAAGTAACTACTTTTACTCCTTATTTCAAACGCCAATTGGATGTGTCCTTTTAATTGGTTTAAGTTTTGTGGTTAGTGATAGGCGAATGTGGGAAAAACATGTATCATTTTTTTATCTCGTTTGTGAAAACATTCCTACACTTATTTCAGTAACATTGAGTTTTCTAGAAAAATAACAAAGAGCACTGTGTGAAAATAGTGCTTAGACAGCCATATCAGTAAATACACACACCTGCAAAATGAAATGTTTGGCATAGCATCCCCTTCCGGGTGATACGGTGTAGTTCGGGACTTGGTGATACCCAGTAACTTAAGCAATTCTCGGATGAGGTTACTTTCAAAGTCACATAACCTGGGGAAGTCCAACCCGTGAGAACAGTTCCAACAACTTGTTGGCTACTTGCTTCGCCGTTGCTGTTCTCAGGGGGAACGCCTCAGGATATCTTGTCGCATAATCAACTATGACAAGGATAAACCTGTGTCCTTTCGCAGAAGGTTCTAGAGGTCCTACCAAGTCTACCCCAATCCTCTCAAAGGGAACTGACACCAAGGGTAGAGGAACCAAAGGGGCTGGTTTTTGTCCTTTTGGACTAGTTAACTGGCACTCCGGACATGCTGCACATAGCTTAGCAATATCACTATGCATCCCTGGCCAATAGAATCGGAATGAAATACGGTCCAATGTTTTATCCCTGCCCAGGTGACCACCCCAAGGGACAGTATGGGCTAGAGTGAACACAGATTTAACAAACGCCTTGGGAACAAATATCTGTCTGGTGACCTCCCCTATTTGTGTCTGCCTATTCACCCTATATAGGATATCCTTTGATAGCTCAAAATGGGGGAATACTATCACCCCTTGTGCATCTAAAATCTGTTCATCAATTTTCACCACCTTGTCATACTGTCTAGCAAGGACTGGGTCTTCCCTTTGTTTCTGGCGAAAGTCAGGGAGGTACAGGTCTGGTAAATCTCCAGGGCCCATATCCCCCTCCCTTTGGCCATCCCCAGCCATCACTTGTGACCTCTGACTACTAGAATGGTCACCTTGAGACCCAGATTTCTGCAACCAGTCCTGTTTGTCCAAGCGTCTTTGCTTCCGAGTCTTTTGAACCTGGTGTCTACTGGGAAAAAGGTCTGCCGAGAAGGGGAACAGTTTGCCAGGGTTCTCCTGAGCCCTAGAAGGAGGCTCCTCGTGAAAGACTGGGGCCATTAGGTCCGAAAAGAAAGGCCAGTCCCGACCGAGCACAACGGGGGCAGGGAGCCAAGGAGCGACTCCTACTTCGAGGTAAGCCTCCTGACCTTTTACCTGTAGCCGGATTTTGGCCGTCGGATAGCGTTTTACATCGCCGTGTATACATTCTATGCTCCATGGGGAGTCAAAAGAACACACGTTGGGTGGTAACAGTTCCTGGAGGACCAGAGTTTTCCCAGAGCCCGAATCTACAAGGGCCTGGACGGTTTTTCCCCCAATCAGGGCTGGAAGTAGCCAGGGCTTGTAATTTTCCTTAGTAAAAGCCGAGGCGACGGTTCTGCTAAATGAACAATCCATCAGTGGACAGTCCACATACCGGTGGCCTTGTTCTCCGCAGGCGGAACATGGAGAGGGTTCCCTTGCAGGAGGGGGCTGTGGATAGCGCTCCGCTGGACCAGTTACTGGAGACCAGGCACCTGGTGGGTCCTGTGGGCGACGTCCTCGGAAGTTCCTCTCACTTTGCGACGAGCCAACATCCGGAAGGAGATGAGGGTCTCTACGGGGACCAGCATTTGGACTCCGTCCTTGCTGGAACGACTGCTCCTTCCGTTGGACTTGGCGGTTCCGTGACGGGCCGTAGGTTCCCCATTGATCTGACCTCCCTCTTTGGGCGTCCGCAAGTACCGGTGGAGTCGGGTCCAGGACACTCGCCTGCTGCTCAGCCCCAAGGAAGTTCTCCACGAGTTGGACCGCCAAAGCTAGAGTTTCAGCAGCGTGGCGTTTTACCCACAAGCGTGCGGAAGGGGGTATTATTTGTAGAAATTGTTCCAAAACCACCTGCTCAAGAATTGCCTCCTTAGTGCACTCCTCGGGTTGTATCCAGCGCGTACATAAGTCCAATAATCGCTGAGCGAGGACCCGGGGTCTCATCTTAGCGGTGTACTTCATGTTCCGGAACTTCTGCCGGTAGCTCTCTGGGGTCAGACCTAAGCAATCCAGTATGGCGGCTTTTACTTGTCGGTAGTCCATTGCCTGATCTGCTGGGAGACCCTGATATGAGGCCTGGGCTTCTCCTATGAGGAGCGGGGCCAAAGCAGTTGCCCAGCGATCTGTAGCCCTGCCCTGAGCTTTGGCAACTCTTTCAAAAGTCAGTAAAAAAGCCTCTGGATCCTCGTCCGGAGCCATTTTCCTCAGGAGTACCGGAGGTTTGCTTGCAAGTTCTGGACTGGCAGACCCCTGGAATTGGGTCAACAGCTTGGCAATCTGCTCATCCTGTGCTGTTTGTAGTCTTTCATCTCTCTCCGCTTGCAGCCGGGCCTGCTCGCACAGAAACGCTTCAACATTTCTTCCATTCTTGTGTGTGTGTAGCCCTTTAACAGCAGGAGCCTTTTGAAAAAAAAATCAAATCTCACTTCTTGACACCATATGTTGCAGGGTACATGCAACTACACACGCGGGTTTCTTGACAAGGCTTATTTATTTAGCCTTGCAAAATATACAGCACACAAAACAAAAATAGCTTTTCATCAGCAACAAAAGGAAAATGGCTTTTCCTCAGCAGACAGACAAAAACAGTTTCTCTTTAGCAGACAGTGTATATGGCAGTTGCCCTTTTCCATGCAGGGGACAGACAGTTCACAATTAATCTACTTTTCTAATCAGACCTTGTATCAGGAAATCTCTCAGCAGCTTACTCCTCTCTCCTCAACCGACAGCCTCCATGTGTTTACAGCCTGGGTTTTAACACACCTTGATTAGGCAGCTGGGATCCAACTAATTGTTCTGAGGTTTCCAGCTGAAGTTAACCTAGTCAGTTCTGCACTGCAGACTAGACATAGGTTTTCCAGGCATATAACTGGTGGCTTTTGTTTACCCTGTCACAGGACCCTTGCAAGGCTCTTTGAATCTTTTTCCAAGAACTCTGTAGATTAGAGACCTGAGTATCCACTGCAAGAACACCAGAGGGGAGGGAGGAGAGGGTAAGACTGCTGGGATGGTACCCATAATTAATGAAAAAAGGCCACTCTTGCGTGGACTCATTCTTCAGTGAATTAATAGCGAACTCCGCCCAGGGTAATAGGTCCACCCAATTGTCTTGAGATTCTGATACAAAACATCTGAGATACTGCTCCAAAGTTTGATTCATTCTTTCCGTCTGGCCGTTGGTTTGCGGATGGTAACCCGAGGAGAAGAGAAGGGAGATGCCAAGTCTTTGTGAGAACGCTCGCCAAAATTTAGAGACAAACTGAGTACCTCTGTCAGAAACAATAGAAAGTGTTACACCGTGTAACCTGAAAATTTCCTTAGAAAAAATGTCAGCCAAGGTGGCTGAATTGGGAAGACCCTTGAGGGGTATGAAGTGTGTGTTTAGAAAACCTGTCCACTACCACGAGAATCGTATTCATGCCGTGAGAAAATGGTAGTTCCACAATAAAGTCCATAGAAATATGCTTCCAAGGCCGGTCTGGAACAGGAAGAGGCAGGAGAAGACCAGAAGGTTTGTGTCGGGTGGACTTGCTCTGAGCACAGACTGGGCAAGCTCTGGTGAAATCAAAAATGTCCTTGTTCATTTTGGGCCACCAAAAAGTCCGTTTGATAAGGTCCACAGTTCTCTTGAAGCCTGGATGCCCCGCAGACATTGAGGAATGCCCCCACTCAAGGATCTTGTGGCGAAAACGTGGAGCAGCGTACAGACGACCTTCTGGCACCTTAAATCTCCTAGGAATGTGAGCCTGAGCTTTATTGATTTCATCCAAGATATCAAAATTATTGGCAGAAATGATATGTTTTGCAGGAAGGATCGTCTCAGAAGATTCGTTAGATGCTTCCTCCGTAGAGAACTGGCGAGAAAGAGCATCAGCCTTGATATTCTTGGTACCGGGGATATAAGAGATCGTATAATTAAAACGAGAGAAAAACAATGCCCAACGTACTTGATGGGATCCTAGGCGACGAGCCCCCTCGATATATAATAAGTTTTTGTGATCAGTGAGAATGGCTACTGGCTCTTTGGTACCCTCGAGAAGATGTCTCCATTCCTGCAGAGCTAATTTGATAGCCAAAAGTTCATGGTTCCCGACATCATAATTTCTCTCGGCAGAAGAGAATTTCCTGGAAAAGAATCCATATGGGTAGAGTTTTTCTTGTGGAGAAGATCCTTGTTAGAGTACTGCCCCGGCTCCCACGTCAGAAGCATCTACCTCCAGGGTGAAAGGAAGGGCTGTATCCGGATGCCGAAGGATGGGGTCGGAGACAAAAGCCTTTTTGAGGAACTTGAAGGCTTTGATGGCTTCGGAAGACCACGCTGTGGGATCAGCATCTTTATTGGTCAAGGCCCTAATGGGTAGTGTGATAGTGGAGAAATTATGGATGAATTTTCGATAGTAGTTAGAGAAACCAAGGAATCACTGAACGGCTTTTAGGGAATTCGGCAGCGGCCAATCCAAAACAGACTTCAATTTCTCAGGATCCATGGTGAAACCTTTATCTGAGATTATATAGCCAAGGAAGGCTGTGGAAGATTGATGGAAGAGACATTTCTCCATTTTCGTGTAGAGGCGATTAGCACGCAGACGTGAGAGGACCACCCTAGTGTGACGAATGTGTTCTTCCAGGTTCTTGGAGAATATGAGGATGTCGTCTAAATATATACGATGACGAAAAATTCCCAGAATGTCCCAGAAGATATCATTCATAAATTCTTGGAAGACGGCAGGAGCATTGCAGAGGCCGAACAGCATTACCAGGTATTCATAATGACCTGAACGCGTATTAAATGCAGTTTTCCATTCGTCACCATCTCGTATTCGGATGAGATTGTAGGCTCCTCTCAGGTCAAGTTTAGAAAATATAGAGGCTCCTTGGAGCCGGTCGAAGAGTTCGGAAATTAGAGGAATGGGGTACCGATTTCTGACTGTACTCTTGCCCACGAAAGTCAATGCAGGGTCTTAAAGAGCCATCCTTCTTTTTCACAAAGAAGAAGCCGGCCCCAGCAGGGGAAGTGGAATTCCGAATAAACCCTTTCTTAAGGTTCTCCACGATGTAGGTCGCCATAGTTCCGTCTCGGGGACAGACAATGGATATGATTTAGACTTGGGAAGAGTGGTTCCGGGAATTCATTTAATGGGACAGTCGTACAAACGGTGAGGAGGAAGAATTTCAGCCTGGATCTTGTTAAAGACATCCGAAAAGTCGTGGTATACCTCCGGCAGGGAAGAAAGAGAAGGAGTGGAGGCATTGAGACCGGCGAGCACGATAACGGGAGGTGAAACCGTCTTCTCCAAGGTAGGGGCCCACTGGATCGGTAGTTCGTTGGTCCAATCAATTCGTGAAGCTGAAGCCACGTTAGTCCCAAAAGGACATGGACAGTGGGGGAGTGAAAGACATCGAAAATGATGATTTCAGTATGACCATCCACGGTGGTCATGGTGAGAGGAATAGATTCCCAAATAATGAAGGCTGGTTGAAGCGGTCGGCCGTCGATAGCCTCCAGGCCGATGGGCGACTTCTTCTTGACTAACGGGATGAGATTATTGCAGACATAGTCATGGTCCAGAAAGTTGCCACCAGACCCGGAGACGATGAAGGCTTTAACCTCTACCTTGATATTAGGAGCCAGAAGAGTTATGGGAAGAAGGATTCTCTTAGGTAGCTCCTTGGGGGATGAGGGGGAAGGCGAAATGGTACCCAGTAGAAGCCCCTCTACCTTTACTGGGCATTCTCGTTTCCTGGTTTCAGGCGACAGTGATGTAGTTGGTGTTCCGGGGAGCCACAATAGTAGCAGAGTCCCTCCTCTCGGCGGCGTGTTCTCTTAGCAGCCCGGAGCTGTTGGCTACCGATTTGCATCGGTTCGGGGGCGTCTAATGTAGGAAGAGCCGAGGGAGGAGACCTAAGAGAAACAGGCAGAGGAGACAGTAAACGAGGATGCTGGCGCTCGTGGCGTCGTTCTTGGATGCGCTGATGCATCCGGATACTGAAGGCAATGAGTTCCTCTAGGGATGCGGGACGAACATGAGCTGCAAGGTCATCCTTGAGTGATTCAGACAAACCCTGCCAGTACGCCGTGGCGAGAGCTTCATCGTTCCATTGGGTTTCTGCAGCGATGGTGCGGAACTCCACGGCGTATCTTGCAGCCGGCCTGCGACCCTGGGAAAGATGGAATAAAGAAGAAGCGGCAGTTTCTCTACGTGCTGGTGTGTCAAAGACTAGCTGAAATTCTCGCTGGAATTTGGGGTAATCTTGGGTTAAATCTGATCGATGTTCCCACAGGGGAGAGGCCCAAGCGAGCGCATCACCAGAGAGCAGAGCATAGACGTAGGCGACCTTCGAGCGACCTGAGGGAAACCGAGATGGGGACATTTCGAATTGAACGTCACACTTATTCAAGAATCCCCGGCAAGTAAGGGGGTCTCCGGCATAGCAGTCGGGGGGTGGAATACGTGGTTCCAAATTACCCGCAGGTAGTGGGGCAGGAGGGGATGGTACACAAAGAAAAAGGATTGGCATGAAACTGCAGCGTCCCAAAAATAAGCACCATCAGCTCACCAGAGGGTTGAAGGAATAAAAAAAGTTTATTAAACTACATAAAAAACAAAAAACAAACAAAATACAACAGAAAAAAACCCCCTACGTGTTTCAGGCTCTAAAAGCCCTTTCTCAAGGAGTATGGTTTAGATTTTGCCAAAAAATGCCGCTTTTCCTGTTAGCGCTGCTCTCTGCATGAGGCCCTAATTTACTAAATCTTATATATTTATATCCAAATGTTAGTAAAGTGTACTACTCTATATGCAATATATCTAAGGATTTAAAAGAAACAAAACTAGAGCATAGTATAGAGGTAACCAGACATTGTATTAAGTGTTCAAAGAAAATATTTCAGGTCCCACTCTGTATTTAACCCTTTAGGGATCAGTGTATCCAGCGTGAAAATCCAGTGAGCCTCTCTGCGGTAAAGTGCATTAACCCTATCTTCGCCTCTGTAATGGATCTGTACATGTCCGATACCAATACATTTGAAGTTATTAAGAGACCCGTTTTGTCATATACTGAAATGTTTAGACACTGGATGCATCTGATCCTGTTTCAAGATAAGTCTCATGTGTTCAAGAATTCTCAATTTGAACATGCGTGTAGTGAGACCAATATATTTCTTCTTGCAACCACAAATCAACATATAACATATTCAGTTTTACAGTTTATAAAAAAAGAAATATTGTATGACTTAGTATCATCTATATTCGTAAATGTTTTAGATCTCAAAATATATTTGCAGATTTTGCATCTTCCGCAGGTAAAACACCCCACTAGTTTAGGAAATAATTCTTTTTTAAGAAAAATTCTATCTTTCCTGATTACACTAGGGGAAACCATATTCCCCAAGGTTTGTGACTTTTGGAAAACAAACTTAGGTCTGACTGCGGTGATGTCTTTGAGCAAGGGGTCTATCGTCAGAATACGCCAATGTTTGTTTACAATATTCCTAATTGCACTAGCCTGTCTACTGAATATTGTAATAAAGTATGGAGGGTCTGCATTCGACACATGAACATCTTTTTTTAACTCTCCTTAATCTGTTTTTTTCCAGGGATCTGTGTATGAGATCATCTCTATTTTGGTGAAGAGCATTAAGATGTGCTTCTAGTAAAGTCTCATGGTCATAGCCTCTGGATAAAAAAACGATCAGTTAATTCAATTGATCTCAAATGATAATCCTCGAGATTCAAACAATTTCTTCTTAGGCGTATGAATTGCTCATAGGGAATACCTTTAAAGAGACTCCGACTATGTCCACTGCTTGCATGTAATAATAGAGTGTTCTTTGAATTTTCTTTACGGAAAATATCCGTATGTACCTGTTGATCAAGACCCACATAAAGTTTCAAATCTAAAAAGTGAATGAAGTTGGAATGGTATTGTGACGTGAAAATCAAATTAAGTGTATTAAGATTAATATATTCAATAAACAAATTTAATTCTTCTACAGAACCATTCCAAATAAGCAAAAGATCGTCGATATAGCGACGGTAAAAGTGAATATGGTGACGAAAGGGGTTTCTATCTCCAAGCACGTGGGTTGCTTCCCACCAACCCATGAAAAGATTCGCATAGGAAGGTGCAAAACATGTACCCATAGCTGTCCCACGTGTTTGGAGATAGAAAGTCCCTGAAAACAAAAAATAATTGTGTGTGAGTAAAAAGTGAATACAATCTAATAAAAAAGCTATGTGAAGTGGTGATAATGATGCATCTAATTCTAAAAAATATCTTGTGGCTTGAAGGCCATGTGTATGTGCAATAATCGAATATAAAGAAGAAACGTCTAAAGTTACCCAAAGAAAGTCCGGAGACCATGGATAGTGGTGAAATAACGTGAGAAGATGTGAAGTGTCCAATAGGTGTGAAGGGAGGGTGTGCACAATAGATTGCAAATAATAATCAATATAAATAGATAAGTGTTCACCCAGGGCCCCTATACTGGAAACTATTGGACACCCTGGTGGTGCATCAAGGGATTTGTGTACTTTAGGAAGGTGATGAAAAACAGGAATAATAGGATGCAAGCAGTGTAAATAGTCATACTCTTTCTGAGATAGGACATAAAGATCTTTGCCCATCTCTAATAATTCATATAGTTCATCAAGGAATTTACCAGTAGGATCTGAAGATAATATATTGTAGGAGAGTTGATCGTTCAATTGTCTAAGTGCTTCTGCTTGATAATATGCATAATCCAGAACTACGACCGCGCCCCACTTGTCTGCATTTTTAATTACAATATTGTTGTTATCTTTGAGGGTAGAAATCGCTTGTCTCAGCTCTGGATGCATATTATCACTGCCCCTTGGTTGACTTGTAAATTGAATACCTCTGGATAGCAAGAGTAAATCTCTCTGTATAGCTTGACTAAATAGGTCTATTGCGGTACCTTTCGTGTTGTTTGGACAGAATTTAGATTTACTATGTAAACCCGAGGGTTTACGCCCTAAAAAATTCATAATTGGATCTAATGGTTGTTTGTGTTCTTCTAATAATTTCACCATGTCATTGAAAAAACAATGATCTCTGAATGTTAGTTGATTTTGTATATCAAATATTTGCACCTTTATTTCATTAGTATAATCATTATCACTTAAGGATCCTTGTGTAGAGTTCTCTTTATTCTTCTCTTTAAGTTTGAAAAACCTTTTTAGTGAAAGTTTTCTAATAAATTTAAATAAATCTACTGTTGTAGTGAAAAGATCAAAATCCTTATCAGGGGCAAATGTCAAACCAAGATCTAAAACACGTAATTCAGCTGATGTTAATTCATGTTGTGATAAATTGATAACATTGGTATTTTCAATTCGTATTGACGTCTCTTTTTCGACGGATTGCCCCGTATATTTGGCTTTGGATTTGTGTCCCTTCTTTCTTCGTTTTTTGGCGAAGTTTGGCGTTTGGTAATGGGATTCGGGCTATAACCTGTGTGTCCCAAAGTAAAGCCAATGACTCATATTCCGAAAAGGACACCCAATGTGTATTTGATTCATTAGCTGTAGTTTCTGCATCTGTTGTATCTCTATTTTGTTGTCTCATTTTCTGTGCTTTTTTTCAGGATAGATTTAGTGGGTTTATTAGACCCTTGTGATTTATTCTCACTAGAATGTTTTTTCTGAGTTTTTTTGATCGGTTGTGTCTTTTGCCATAAATAGACTTGATTACACTCATAATCAAGTCTATCTCGATCATACTTGATTTGCTTAGTTTGCATAATATTTTTTTCAAATTTAGTAATATTAGCAGCCAATTTCTCATCAAACTCAGTAAAATCATTCATGTGAGTAAACTCCTGTAGTTTATCTTGTAATGTTAGCACTTCCTTCTTAGCCAAAATGTTCTCTTTTCGTCTATGGGAAATAATTAGATCAATGAGTCTGAGAGAACAGTCATCCAATATAAGTCTCCACTGTCTCTCAAACTCATCGTCTTCAAAGACAAAAGTGGGGGTCTTCGTCATTCTAAGACCTCTTTGGGATTCTCTTAGTCAATTGATAATTCTCAAGTGTGGTAATTTCCCACCAAACCCTCCGATCATGTGAGATTAATTTTTCTAATTGCAAAAAATTATTTTTAAGATCTTGAGAATCTACACATAATAACTCATGATCCTTGTCAAAAACAGAATTAGTTTTTTTGAGTCTATCAGTGAGATCAAAGCAATTAAATGCAAAATGTGTCTTAGTAGTAGATTCTTTGTCTGTCTCGATTTCAGTCTCTGAATCCATCATGGGGACGGTACAGCTGGAGATTCCCGCAGGGAGAGTGTAGAGAGTTTTTGCGCCACAGCGGTAACTTGATCGCTTAAAAATTGCCAGTGGGGGCGTGGCCAAGACACCGAGCAAGCTGGACTTGTGTTTACACAGCTCCGTCACAAGAGAGTACAAAATAAAGAGAAAAGGGACCAAGAAACCCCTCAAATAATATTTGAAAAGCTGGGGGAAGATATCATCTTTGTGCTGAATGCCCCGGTGGCGGTGGATTATACACAAACCCCAAGCATACACGCAAAGACTGGGTCCCCTGGGCCTCCTTTGTCAAATTGCCGTGTGTCTAAGATGGCGGCCAAGCAGGACTGATTTACCTGGATCCGGCGCCAAACCCCGCAAGGTAGTCTCTCTGAGACCAAGGTCTGCAGCCCCCCAAACTATCTGGGATCCGGAGAGCGGAGCGAGGATCTGACCGGCGGCCTGATCTGCATCAACCCGCCGCTGGTTCTGGCGGAGAGAGGTGGGTGCCGCGCGGGAGTGGTGATGCCTGTCGGGCCTTTGATCTCCCCACCTAGGCAGCCCCCCTGTCAAAAGCCACTACACTAAACAAAGGCCTGCAACAAAATAATATACACTGTTCAAAATAAAAATACTATGCTGGTGCGGCTGGAGGCTAACTAAAATGGCCGCCATGGCGCTGTAGCTGCACACCGCGCTTACCTCTCCCGGCCGGCAGTAAATCCGATCAGCGCGCCTTCCCGCTATCCCCCCTGCCTCCCTGTGGTGCCTTCCACCTGTCTGCACCGTCGCTGCGAGGACAGCTGCTGCTTGGATCGGAGCTGTCTGGCTCCCTGCGTTTCAGAGAGAAAAAAAGGAGAGAAAAACGAAGCACTATATCCAGTGCTGTTGAAACAGCAATGAAACCAACAGGCGTACGTTCCCATAAAAATAAAGCTATTTAATGGATCAAGAATATATAATACAAAATACACCAACGCGTTTCGGACTTAGACAACCCTTTGTCAAGGTGAATACACAAGTTACATGTGGAGTGCAATTTATACTTCCCCCGAAACGGCATAGACCAGTTGCGATGACTTCTGGGTACATCACGTGGCACGGGTGCGTGACCCATGACCCGTGACTCAATCCCGTCGGTGATCGCAGCCGTAATGCATGGCTAATAACGGCGAGCGACGTCACTGTGCAGAAGGGCCAGAGGGGCATGGCTTGTGTGCCAAACAAAACACACTAAATGCCAATACTGTCACATCTAAGTCCTTGGTAGTAAATAGCGCATGACGTCATCACGGCGATCGGCACGTGACCAAAACGGCACTATGCATAATGCTGCTAGGCAACATGACCCCTTGCAGGTCGGGGTGAAGATAAATCAATACAAAAAAACTTTATTAAAACTAAACAAAAGCACTCCCAATGATTGACTACATGGATACAAAAAAAGGAAGAATAAATTAATTAAAACAAAGTTAAAAACAATTATTTAACAATTAAATGACAACCTCAAGAATAGGATATCCACAAATCTTCATTGCGAATTGTGTAGTATTTGTAAGGGTATTTATGGAACTTAATTATATACTAAATAAGTGTAGTTTTTTTTTTTTTACAAATGTTTTTATTAGGCTTTGATACAACAATAAGCACATAACAAACCACATTGCCTAATCCAGAGACATTTTAACATTTTTTGGGGGGGAACAGAGTGACAACCTGAGTTGTCGAAACAGGGGGGTGCCTTCAGAGAGGGAAGGCAGAGGGGAGGGGGGGGGATGGAGTGGGTCACCAACCTGGCTGTCAGAGTCATGACCCAGATAATGGGTAGAATGTTAGCTCCTTCTATCCCTTGTTCCTCTGAGGGGGGGGGGGGGTGAGTCTCTATCCAGTTGGGGCGGGTTGCCTTTCTCTAGTAAGGAGTATCCACGGCTCCCAAACATTGTAAAATGCAAAGAGGTTTTGTCTCAAGGTAGCAGTTAGCCTCTCCATGAGCATCACCTCACTGATTCTCCTTTTTATTGTTCTCGTAGCTGGCTTAGTTGTTTTCTTCCAGGAGGCCGCAATCTCACATCTTGCCGCGGTGAGAATAAAGGAGATTAATTTCCTAGTTGGTCGGACAATGTCGGACATTGGCCTGGCCAGTAGGAAGGTCAGTGGTTCAATAGGTAATTCTAGGTCGGTGACCTCTTTTATCAAAATTTGGACCTTGGCCCAGTACTTTACTATTTCTGGACATGACCACCAGATGTGGACCATGTCCCCTCTATGACCACAGCCTCTCCAACAGAGATCTGATGCCAGGGGGTAGATCTGGTTTAAACGTGCTGTGGTAAGATACCAGCCATACAAAATTTTATAAATATTCTCCTTTATTGTAGTGCATAGGGAAGTTTCTGAGGCTGCCTGCCAGATTTCTTCCCAAGTCTCTCTTTCTATAGTTATACTCAGGTCTGCCGCCCATTTGAGCATGTAGTCATGCTGTGGGAAGGTCGTTGATTTCTCTAACTCAAGGTACATTTCAGATATAAGACCTTTTTGGTGGGTCTTGACCTTGCAGAGATATTCAAATTTAGTGAGAGTAGGGAATTCTGGAAGTGGGCATATTTTCCGAAAAAAATGTCTGATTTGGAGATATTTGAACGTGTCCAATTCTCTAATTTTGTATTTGGCCCTCAGATCTTGATAGCTCAGGAGCTTCCCAAGGCTTAAGAGATCGGCAATCGCTTCGATTCCCCTTGTTCTGAGATGGTCAAACAGTTTAGATCCACATCCCGGGGAGAATTTTGGGTTATTGAGAATGGGTGTCAGTTGGGAGTTGGATGAAGACAGGCCATATCTATTCTTACTTTTCACCCAGACTTCCCACGTGTGTAGTGAGGCCTGTAGTTTAAGGTTGTGGGCCTGCCCATCTCCTCTATCCAAGCTCCAGAGGCAGGCTAGCAAAGAAGGCATCTTGGCATACTGAGTCTCTATCTTTACCCAGCAACAAAGGGCCGGGTCTGTATTCCACATTACTGCCTGTTTTAGTTGGGCGGCTAGGTAGTATTTATGCAGGTCTGTAACTCCTAGGCCTTCCATAGATCTTTATGCCAGCAAGACCGATCTCGCGACTCTGGGTCTCTTGCCTTGCCAGATGAAGTAGAACAACCTATTTTGTATATTTTTCAGATCAGTGCCCGGTACATGGATCGGGAGTGTTTGGAAAAAATACAACATTCTTGGGAGTATATTCATCTTAGCGGTTGTCATCCTCCCGATCCATGAAATCTGGTAACCTTCCCACTGATCTAGATCTTTTTTGATCCTCTCCCATAGCTTCGGGTAATTATCCCGGTATAGATCCTGATAGTGTCTTGACACATTAATTCCCAGATATTTAATGTATGAAGAGCACCATCTATAGCTAAAATTTAGTTTGAGTAGTTTTACTTCGGGATCTGGGAGACTAAGGTTTAGGGCCTCTGATTTGTCGCTGTTTATTTTATATCCTGATACCTTTCCAAAATCCGTCAGTTCCTTTTGAAGGTTAGGAAGGGAAGTTTGGGGTTTAGTCAAAGTTAAAATGATATCATCAGCGAATAGAGAGATTTTGTACTGTACTTTTCCAATGACAATACCCTGTATATTTGGGTTGTTCCGTATTTTGGTCGCTAGTGGTTCGATCGTGAGGGCAAAAAGGAGGGGGGATAAGGGGCACCCCTGCCGTGTTCCATTTCTAATTTGGAACCTCTCAGAGCCCCCGCCTGTGAGTCTAACCGTGGCAGACGGGTTTTGGTAGAGCGCCCGGACTCCCTCTAAGAACGAGTCCTTAAAGCCAAATTTTATCAGTGACCCGGCGCTCCAGGCTACAACAATACCCCAGTCCAATGATTAGTCCAAATGGAAATGGAAAGTTCTTTTCAATATTCTAGCTGATGGAGAGATGATGATACAATTCCTGGCTGTTAGTTCCGGACTCCTCCTAGTGAATAATAGACAAAAAGGAAAAGACCATTGCGCAGCCACAAGAACCAATAAATGACTCCACGACAGATTAAAGTAATGAACTTACAGACTTTCTGTGTTGTTGTTCCTTTGAGACAATCTGTGCTTTAAACCTCTTCTCTTTCAGATATCACGAATCCCACGTGTTGTATGTCATTCATCCAGGTTTTCTATCTGTTCACAGCATTACCACTCAGACATGGTTCCCATGTGTTCCCAGAAAGGAGATAACATAGAAGATGATGGTGCAGATTGATAAAAATTTATTACAATGAAAAATAAAAACAGCCAAAGGCTTACTCACATAAACCAGGCTGTGTTAAAACAGCTGACAACGTGCCGTCCGCAGCTTGATACAATCAGGTATAGCAGGCTTCTGGGATGATGGCACTTTTGTTATTTGCAAACCCTGAAGTGGCGTCTATCTCTATGCAGTTGCTCTGCGAGATCCGCCCCCTCTATTTGCTATTGCTATCTCTATCTCAGCTTTAGGTGGCCAGCACTACACAATGTGCTCTGCTCTCCTCTTTGAGTAACTGCCGTCAGCCCGCGCGCAGCTCAGTGACGTCACACTATGGCGTTTCTCCTGATCTCTCTGCTCCTGATGACTGTGTCAGTTCTAGCTCCTCCCTCTCCAGACGCGTTTCGTGACGCAATGTGGTCAATTCATCAGTGGTGAGGGGGGAGTTGCTACCTACTGATATATATACCCTGGAGGGTGATGCATACTAATTACAGGCTAATTGATTAAAAAGCAGATAAACTGAATAAAATTGCACACATACTACTTACATGATGTAAACCACTAGGGAATCATCCCTGGGATTAAGTGGCAATGCACCAAGCTCATAAAAGTGACATTTCCTGCCTTTCCAAATATAGAATTACAAAATGAAAACAATTGTTGCATGATTGATTATTGTATAAGACAGGGAGGGGTTAATCTATCAAAAAGGAGGCCAGATCGAAGTCTATATTTAAACCATGTGGTGACAAGGTTTTGAGAGTATAAATTCAGAAGGTCTCCCTTCTGGATAAATGGGTTAACCTGTCCCCTCCTCTCAAATTGGCTTTAGGGCATTCTATGCCCCTACATATCAATCCCTCTGGATTTTGATTGTGTTTACAGTTAATAAAAGTGTTTACATCGTAACTTTTGCCTGTCACGTTTGATTGAAATTTACTGCCTTTAACACTGAAAGAACAACCTATGCATTTGTTACATGTAAAAAAACCTTTCAGGTTGGATAACCACATGGTGCTACGTATTTTAGGCCCACTAAGGGGACAACTAGGTGATAATTTACTTTTCAAGTTGTCAGCACGTTTATAAACAATTTGTGGGTATTCTGGCAGGAATGTATTCAATATTGGGTCTCTCAGGAGGATCCCCCAATGCTTGTGACAGGCAAAAGTTACGATATAAACACTTTTATTAACTGTAAGAGTAAGTACTGCGTATACTTATTAGAATGCCCCTGCGGGTTACAGTACGTGGGGAGGACAGGGAGGAAGCTCCAACGTAGATTGGCAGAGCATGTTTACAATATAAAAAGGGGGTTGGAAACACATAGTGTGTCTAACCACTTTAAAAGTAAACACAATCAAAATCCAGAGGGATTGATATGTAGGGGCATAGAATGCCCTAAAGCCAATTGGAGAGGAGGGGACAGATTAACCCATTTTTCCCGAAGGCTTAATAATTAAGCTTATTATTCACTTATTGTATTTACACACTTATATATATTTATTTTTTTTGCGCTGAGATATAGGGTTAATCATTTTTTAGTTAATTTTTATCAAATTTTATCAGTGTTTGGTCTAAAAATAGCCAATCAAATCTGTCAAATGCCTTCTCTGCGTCTAAGCTCAGTAACATTGCTTTTGAACCTGTCAGATGGGCATGGTCGACTATATTAATTATCTTGCGGGTATTGTCTGAGGCCTGGCGACCCAAGACAAACCCGACCTGGTCCATATGTATTAATCTCGGTAGAATAGGATTAAGTCTATTCGCCAATATCTTGCTATACAATTTGAGGTCGTTGTTCAACAATGAGATTGGTCTGTAGCTTCCGCATTGGGTGGGGTCCTTCTCTTCTTTGAGTATTATAGCCAGATTTGCGGACGACATTGAAGGTGGGATAGGACTTCCTTCCAAAAATGAGTTGAACAAGTTCAATAAGTGGGTGGATAGTATGGGTAGAAATTTCTTATAGTAGACATTTGTGAAACCGTCAGGGCCCGGCGTTTTGGAAATTTTAGATGCCTTTACGGCTTTCGTCAATTCTTCTATCGTTATTTTTGCATTCAGTCTAGCGTTTTCTTCCTCCGTCACTGAGGGAAGCTCGCAATTGTCCAAGTAGTCTATAGCTGACGATAAGTCAGTAGTACTTGGGTTAGCAGAGCGAGCCCTTAAATTATATAATTTGGTGTAAAATTTGGTGAATTCCTCTGCTATTTTTTTCTCGTTGTATAGTATCTCACCAGAGCCATTCCTAATCGCCGTTATTTGTGACCTTTTTTGTACTCCTCTTAACTTACTAGCAAGAAGTCTATCGGCCTTATTCCCTTTGTCATAGTACCTCTGATCCGTCCATTTGAGAGCCTTTTCTACATTTTCCAATTGGATTTCTTTCAGATCGTTTCTAGCAGTTGTCAGCTGTTTATAAATTCTCCGAGAAGGGTTAGTTTTGTGCTGCTGCTCTAATTTGATAATGTTGTCTGTAAGCTCTTTGGTTAGTTTGATTTTAGCTTTCTTCCCGTGGGAGGCAATTGAGATAAAGGGGCCTATGCAGCAAGTTGCGAGATGTGTGTGTCGCCGGCGCGATTACATCTCCTTTGTTTGCCGGGTATTTGCCGCTAAATGCAGTAAATGGCGATTGTGAGGGAAAATGGTGAGTTGCACATGTTGCGCGTACAAGGCGCAGCGCTTCGCGTTCCTGCAGTCAGTGGCGGATGACTGCATGTATCGGTATTTCACTTGAATGTGGCGTCAACCTCGGCATATAAATAAAAAAATACTCTTTCTTGCTTAAAGCATTCAGTTACTCAAGGTAGTGACTGTCTTGCTGTTACTGACATTAGCAAACCTTTTACTGCGCTGTCAGTAATTAGATACTTTTAGTACTATGAGGCACACATGAACTTTAGATATCTGAACACCTTGCACCTCAGACTGCACACTTTTTACATAGCCACTATTCATAGGAACAGACGGTTAATGTTGCAGTGCGAGGGCAATTAATTCTTCACATAAATTAATAATTATATGTACACATTGTGACGTGTCTCTGTGCCCATATTTATGTTAGGGAACATACCTTGCGCTGCACATGCGTGTGAGTTACAACTATTGTTTTTACATGTAGGATTTCTGAAGTGCTACAGTTATTCACGGCGCATTGAAATCGCAGTGACACTGCATTTCACAAGTACAAAAAATAGACATTCATTCACAAGACAGACACCTTTGGCTAACATTAATAATGTATTTTATTATAAACAACACATGTAACAAGTTGTGAATGACATGTAATACAATTGAAGCTGCGCTGGCAGCAGCAACACTAGAATGACACAACAATGTCACTAGCAGCTGAAATGTTCGGCTCTCGGCTGGTTGTTGGTGCCTGATTGGATTGGCGCAGCTTTTTGGCGCTTTTCTCGGTAACAGTTTCTCCCGCGCACCGCCGAGATCATACTCGGCATCTACTGAATTCAGAGTGGTGCTTAATATGGCGAAATAGCCATTCTCGCCACCCGCACGGCGCATGATTTCCGGCAACAATTGCATATGCCGTATTTCAGTTAACTCGCATACATACCGCCATCAACTGCATACTATACAAGTATGGCAATCTCGGAATAAAAAAGCCGAATTCAGCCTTCTCGCAAGTTACTGCATTGGCCCCAAAGTTTCCTCGAATTGTCGCCTTATGGGCTTCCCACAGGGTTGCTGGAGACTGAAACCTCGTTTATTCTGAAATATTCCTTAAGGAATTTTTTGATCTCCTTCACTATCTCGGTGTGGTTTAATAAGGAGTCGTTCAGTTTCCAGTTATACGAGACCAATTTGACAAATGGGATGGAGAGGGTCAGGGTGATGGGAGCATGGTCTGACCACGTGATAGGGCCTATATCCGAGTTGGTAGCGGCCTCTAGGATATTCTAGGTTGCAAGAAAATAGTCAATACGAGAATAGGTCTGGTGAGGTGCCGAGTAAAAAGTGTAATCCCTTTGCCCCTGATGTTGTGTTCTCCAAATGTCCACCAGAAAAAAATCGCCCATAATATCTTTAAATTTTTTCCCCAGTCTTTGGGACTGGGTGGAATGTTGACGTCCTGGGGTGCTCGATTTATCTTCAGTCGGGTTGAGAGCCATGTTAAGGTCTCCCGCTATGAGTAGCGAGGACATATAAATTGGGTCAATTTCTTCCAGAACTTTTTTTAAGAACTCTGTCTGGTTCTCATTTGGGTGATTGCCGAGCCCGAGAGTGAGCCGTAGACTACAATAAATCTTCCCTCTGGATCTGCCTTTATTTTTGTTAGATTAAATGGGGTGCCCTGACGAATCAGAATGGCAACCCCCCGACGTTTACTACTGAATGATGAGAAATAGCTCATCGGATACGCGTTTTGGAATGTTTTGGGTGGGTCTTGAGACGTGAAATGCGTCTCCTGAAGGAAAACAACGTCGCCGCCAGACTTTTTTTTTATCTCCTGGAGAGCAAGTCTCCTCTTCCTATTATTATGTAGGCCCTTGACATTCAAGGAGACAATTTTTATTGCCCCCTGATGGGCCATGTTATCTAAGTTTCCTACTGGTTTGCAAGAGCTCTCCCTTCACACTAGGGACAGGCGAGTTTAGATTTATATAAGGAGTCACTGCTAGATAGCGAGAATTAGTGTATTCTTTTGTCAACCTAGGATTAAAAGCGGTCAGCCAGGGTGGGTGGGAGGGGGGGGATGAGGAGGGGGCCCGCTGGGACAGTAACAGCGGGGATAGAGAGAGGGAAAGAAAGTCGACCCTAATGGGGTCTAAAAGGTTAAGGTCCAGTCTTAACTGAAGACCGGCAAGTAGGGTTTAAGACCCTTGGGGGGTGGGACCGGTAACGACCTCCGGTAGGTTCGGGCAGGGTGGAGACCCTTGAGTGTCTTTGTTTTCGTCCGGGTCAGTTTTATCATGACGACCTTGGTTGTTGGGTATATCAAGGCGGTGTACCGCGAGAGAATAGGTTTAGGGCATTCAGTCTCCTGGACCTGTGTCACCTCTTGCGAAGGGGCTGGGTCCAGGTCTACAATCTCGGTGCTCCCATCCGGGGGAGGGGCACGGAGTTGTTAGTCTGGGGGGAGAGTGGAATCAGGGGTCCTGGGGGACTAGGGGGGTGGGTAGGAGGGGAGGGTATGGTAGGTGGGGGGGGACTAGTGAGGGGAGGGTGTGGAGCTAAGGGGGAATACGTGGGGGGGGAGGGCAATAGTGATGCAGGCTGAGTCGTCCCGGCTCTGGGGTCTATGCTATAAGGCTAGGGCCTGTGACCATATGGGGTGGTGGATGTCTCACCTCCCTCCGCCTTGTGCCCTCCCTTTAAACTTTATGGACCTTGTTTAGGATATCTTATAATCTCGGTTAGGGGTCTCTCAAGGTATATCTTGTGTTCTCAGAGAGGGATCGTATGAGGATGGGAGAGGCAAGGTGGGGGGGTGGGGGGGAAGGGAGGGAGGGGGGGAAAGGGGGGGAGGGGGGGGGGGGAGGAGGGGGGGGGGGGGGGGGGAGAGGGGGGATAGGGGTGGGACGGGTGGGGATATGGATTGCATTGTTTATAAAAATACATTTCAGGCATTGTATACATTGCACAAGCCCCTCACTGTGTTTCTCCGTGAAAATGAGGTGATATTAAAAAAAGTTGTGCAATGTGTCTAAATCCCCTTCCCAAATCATAATAAGGTCATCAATGAACCTTCTATAAAATGTGATATATTGTCGAAATGGATTTGTGCTGGCGAAAATAAACAGTGACTCCCACCACCCCATAAATAAATTCGCATACACCGGTGCAAAACTTGTGCCCATTGCTGTGCCCTGTTGTTGTAAATAAAATTTTTGATCAAATAAAAAAGGCCCCCTTTTTGTATATCGAAAGGCCAAAACCATCGCTACTAATGTATCACCCAGCTATGTTGCTTCATCACCTCCCTCCACTAGGAAATTTGTAACGAAAGGATATTACAGATGTGGAGGTTGTAAAATATGTCACTTCATGATTCCATCCCGACATTTTAGGGGCTCTATTACTAATCAGGAATTCCCTATTAAATCTTTCATAAACTGTGACACACAATATGTTATTTATCTTTTAACATGTGGGTGTGGAATAAATTATGTAGGGAGGACAACCAGATCTCCAAAGAATAGGATACTTGAACATGTCAGATTGATTAAAAAGGGAGATTTATCCCACCCAGTCTCCAAACATTTTTCAAATTGTACAAAAGGCGGTATAAAGGGACTTAAAGTACAAGGAATCGAAAAGGTTTTTTTGAGAGAGAGAGGGGGGATTTGCTCAATCTTTTGGACCGCAGGGAGGCTTACTGGATTTTCATGCTCCAGACCAGAACACCATGCGGTTTAAATGTAGAGTGGAACCTGGGCCATTTCTTAAAACCTTAGTATATCAACCCTGCAAGAATATTGCTAAACTGTTTTCTGACTTTGCTTTTGTTTTTGTTTTTGTGTCCATTTTTAGTATGTTGCAGATTATGTATGGTTAAGTGAATTCAAAGTGATGTCTTGGTCTGTATATGAGACATGTCTGAAATTAATAGGTTCATCCATATTGTATCTATTACCCTGAATAGTTCTAAGTTGCTAAAAATCAGTGCTAAGAATCATGGATATAAGCAAGAACACTATGTATAATAGGGCTTAGATATGTTGATTCATCCATTCCCCCTCCCCTTGGAGGAAAATTCTCAGACTTACATAAAGAAGGTCTAAAGATTGTTTAAATTTGTGTTTAATATTATAATAGGTGCTTTTAAGTTAGACATTGTATGTTATTTTGTAAATTATGATGTCTTATATTGGTGTTGACCCAACAGTAAGGTCGTGTTTTTAACATCATGTTGAATGTCTTTGTATTGGTGGGAGCTGGAGCGATGAGGTACTATGGTACCTTTGAGAGTTTTTACAATATTGCTCTTCATGTAGGTTATATTCTTATTCCTTAGTATGGGCTTTGCGGATCATTGCGCTCTGTTGTGGATGTTCGCTGAGGCTATTTTGGTTGGTGGGCGCATCGTCTGCTCATCTTTCCATTGGTGGTGTAGCGGTGCGCCTTAGCCTATCAGAGGCCCGTAGTGACGTCACGATGGGCGGGTTTGGTAGCAGAGACCAGGATTAGCACTCCTGTTTACATGCCTTGTGTGGGCGTGCGCTGGCTGGAACGGGGGGGCGGTCCGTACCCATAAGCCTTAGGGCCGTTGTGTCGGCGCCCCGCGTGACGTCACGCGCATGCGCGATGGGGATTCTCATGCGATGGTGCACAGATTTGCCAAATTAGTGTAATGTGAACACAGGTATATAAGGTAGCTGATCGCTCCATATCCCATACTCCTTGATAAAGGACCTACCGGTCCGAAACGTGTAGGAGGTGTGTGTTTTTTTGTCCCCCAGGGGGTGAAGATGTTATCAGCCATGCACTGAATTAAAGGTATTTATTTTACTCCACCTGGCTCCCTGGCTGTGCGCCATTTGTTCTTTCTTGCCGCTTCTGGATTTCCCTGCTTGGCTGGCACGCCAGTGACTACTCCTGGAGATGACGTGAGTGGTTTAGAGACTTTAAGACTGCAATAGTTGAGTACTGTTATATGTATACTGCAAGTGACTCACAGGTCTATTGATTATACCCACTCCCACTGGTGTCTTCATGGAATGTGTTATACTGTTATAACTGGATGAAGTGGCCTGGGGTTTGAGCACCCTAATTTTCCTTACCTCTCAGTGTCTGGACGTCCGCAGCGGTTAGTCCCGTGTAGGATGGTGCGGTGCCGTCAGACGGAGATGGATCATGCTGGAGTGCCTCATCAGCTTCAGCCTCTCCGATCAATACCAGGGCGCCTCTTAAGAAGGTGAGACGCTCCGTGTCTCCGCTGTTCTAGCACGGGAAATTGTTTACAACTCCAGGAGGGCATCAGAACAGGTAAGTAGCACGGTGGTTGTGTAATTTGTCTCGTGTTTGCCTCTGCTCCGGCCAACCTCTCCGAGGCCCTTACTG
The DNA here is from genome assembly GCA_036426205.1 of Ascaphus truei. Lineage (NCBI taxonomy): Eukaryota > Metazoa > Chordata > Amphibia > Anura > Ascaphidae > Ascaphus > Ascaphus truei. The sequence goes on from WSYH01000780.1 coordinate 67,252, forward strand.
GCGGGTCTTCCGTTTCACTGGGCCGGTTCCGAGTTGATTCGGAGGCTCGGGGAAGCAGTAGGGCAAGGCCCAGGGCTTTCGCCATTTGTTCCATGTCCTCGGGGTAGCGAATCGTGAGGAACTTCCCTTTGTTATTTATAACGAGCTTAAAGGGAAATCCCCACTTGTATTTAATGCCCTTCTCCCGCAAGAGCAGTGTGAGGGGACACATTTCTTTTCGGCGGTTGACCGTCAATTTCGACAGGTCATTGTAGACCTGGAGTGGTTCTCCACGGAACAAAACTGTGTCTCGCTCTCTGCACACCCCGATGAGCTTGTCCTTAGTAGAGTAACTGTGGAGCCGGATGATCACATCGCGTCGGCGGTTCACATCGTCAGACCGCGGCCCCAACGCTCTATGTGCCCTGTCAATCTCCAGGTGTCGTTGATCCAGGTCTTCACAAATTGAGGTGAACAGGTCCGTTACATACTCTTTTAGGTGACCGGGCTGGACCGCTTCCGGGATGCCGCGGATCCTTAAATTCTGGTGGCGATCCCGGTTTTCTTGGTCCTCTAGTCCGTCCCGTAATGAATGGATTTCGCGACCCAGATGGATTATTTCCTCGTCTGCATCCGACTGATGTTTTAGGGCCTCTTCAAGCCTATTCTCCAGCGTTGTAGTACGCTCTTGAAGGCCTTGTATGTCCTGTTTGATCTCTGTGACCGCGTCCTTAAGGTCAGCCTGGAGGGATCTTTGTAGCTTAGCGTGCAGCTCCTCAAGGAAAGCTTTTGTAATTCCCCTGTCCGGGGGAAGGCTTTCACCGGGACTTGCGGGATCAGGCGGCCCCTGTTTGCCTCGTGCGCCGGGCGGGGATCCGCCATCTTGTTTTTTGCCGCCCGCTTCAGCGCTCTGCCTCGCTGGAGTGAAGTACTTAGTAACCCCCTGGGCTGGCTGGTTTTTCCCCTTGTGCGGCATGCCTGGGTGTTTGGGGGTTGAGAGGGGCTCTTTAGGGAAATTTTCGCCGGACAAAAAGTGCTTTTTTAAGTTGTTTATCTGAGCGGGTCTCCGGAGCTCTCCCTTTACCCGACTGCTCTGGTTGACATCATCGGCACGCCCCCTAAATAAGTGTAGTTTTAAAGTAAAACCTATAACATAATATAAATTAGTTCCAAACCCAAAAGAAAACGATGAACAGAGACTGGAATACAGTGTTTGATAAATTTAAGTCTAAAACATGAATAATTAATGAATGAATTAGTCTATTTGGAAATGGAAGCACTAGACATGCATATTGAGAGTTAATTAACCCATTCCAAATAAAAAAACATTAACCAATAAGTCATTATCAAACAATCTGTGAAATTGCCATACAAAGAAACATAATTATATGAAATTCAACTAGGATTAAGTATCAAATAGAGACCCTGTCTGGCTCCCTGCGTTTCAGCCTGCGTGCCGACCAAATCCAAGATGGCCACCGCAGGTTGGATTTAAAGGCACATCTCCCCCAGGAACATAAATAAATAAATAAACACCACAACATAAAAAATCAGCCTAATCCTAGCTCAGGGGCTGCTGAGGCAGGAGAATAAAAAACAAAAGCAGATACACATGCCTCGGCCACTAGGCAATGTCCGCATAACCCCTGAAAACCCAAGCATAGATGCAATAAAGTGGCTCGTATGCAGAGGAGCGACACAGCAGACACTGACAAGATTAAATGACTTTGCCCCATTAAAAATGTTCTAAAGAGGGGTTTCCGGTGACGTCCTCAGGTATGGTGATGTAGGGAAAGAGCTCCGTGGACCCAACAGAATAAAACATAAATATAACGCTCTCCCGCCAACATTCCCCGACCGAATTTCAGCAAGAGAAACACCGAGAGAATGTCCAAACAACGGAAAAAAGCAGCAAATCAAGGGATTACCAAGTATTTTTCACCCCCCGAAGAAAAGCCCCGAGGGCTCTGCAGAAGCCCAAGATGGCGCCGGAGCACGCGGCCCACAGGCCCCGCAGAGCAAATCAACACGGCCCAAAGAGACAGCTGCACCGGAGGAACCTGTAACCAGAGCCTACATGGAGGACCTAATGGCGTCCATGCACACGAAATTACAGGCCTCACTCCAAGCGGATCTCAGGGCAGTGGCAGCGGAGCTAAAACAAGACATGCAGGGCCTCACGGAACGCACAACAGGCTTGTAGGGGAAGCTGGCAGAATCCCTCGCGCGACAGACGGAGGCCGAGGAGGAAATTGTCCGCCTTGGAGAGGAAATCCTATTGCTAAAAGAGGGCCAAGAGGACCAGGAGAACCGGGACAGGAGGCAGAACTTGCGCATCCGCAATGTCCCTGAAACGGTTCTCCCGGGTCAAATCAGACACCTCACGGAACTCTTCACATCTATATGTTCGTCTCTAGAGGAAAAAGATCTCGAAATTGACAGAGCCCACAGAGCCCTGCGCCCGCGATCAGAAGATCCAGGCCGAAGACGTAACATAATAGTCAGAATGCACAGCTACACGACGAAAGAGAAGATCATCATAGCATGCAGAAGCTCCTCATCAATTACCTTCCAAGAAGAGGCCATACAGATATTCAACGATCTATCTCGCATCACGGTCAACCGGAGAAGGGAGATGAAGCCCCTCACTGTGTTTTTCCGTGAAAATGAGGTAAGATACAGGTGGGGCTTTCCATTTAAACTCATCGATAATAATGGCGTCAAGTTTCTCACCATCCGACGGTCGGAGGATATGCTCCCTTTCGCCCGAGCGCTGGGTCTATCTCCCCCAGCTGCATGGCTGCCTAACTCAACTCAGACAGCCACGCGAGGAGGGGATGCAGATGGCAGCTCTGCAGACACCACAAAAAGAGTGGTGCATCAACGCTCCACCAGAAATAAATGAGCTAGCGGCAAACTGAACTCCCGACACCCGGTTCCCACACCGATTGACTCACTTCTGGATTGCAACGACAGCAGAGCAGGAGGGGGTGGTACCTTGGATGGGGAAAACCAGCCCTGGATGTCCTGCGTCTTGCGGCTTCCTCAGCAACAGACCGTCACCATGGCCTTCCAGGCCCAGATGTTCTGCTACCGGCCGACAGCATAATGCCCTAACTGGAGTCTGCTCACCTGAGGCCCAGGCTGGGCGGCCAGAGGAGCGAGTAGCAGCCTGGGGGATCGGGACCCCTGCAGAGAAGACCGCGTGGGCCCACGCATATGCAGAAGCCTCCAGGCTTGTTTTTCAAGGGGGGGCGGGTTAAGCGAGCAAAGAGGGCCCAGAAAGGGAATGGGACCCCACACCCGACTAAGGAATCCTCAAACTGTGAGTACACCACCCCCCCCCTTCCCTCCTCTACGGAAGGAGGCTGCATAACAGAGACCCTGCAGACTAGAGGATTGAGCCCGGCGGCTGCCGTGGTATTAATACCCAGGGACCGGTACACAGTTCGGAGAACGGGATCGGTTCTCTTTCCCTTCCCACGTTTGAAGGAGCATCAGCGCATAAGTTAACACTGACAACCCTGTTTGCCCCCTTCCCCGCTGATGTTACCACTGAGTATTATTTGTTGAAGCTGATAATGTGTTAATGTGATAATGGGACTGTTTTCTCATGTTCTCTAATATTTCATAAGTGTTCTACCAGTGAGGATAAGAGCCAAGATCCAATCCGCAGGGAAACGCTTAGAAGAGCCGATATCTAAGCTAGATACATAAGGGACATAGGGCCTCATGCAGTAAGCGCCGATAAGGCTTTTATCGGCATTTTCCCGCCAAAATTGGATTTGAGATTCAGTAAGCGCAGATAAGTGGTCAAAATCGGAATTTTTTCTTCCCGATAAAAATTTATCGGCATGCGGCTGCCGATAACCCACTTATCGGCACTTTACGGCACTTTTTGAAATCGGGTGTATTCTAGTAGCCCCGATCAGCTTATCGGTGCTGATCGGCACTCAAAAATGGAGATATCTTCGGCAATTTGTCCCGCCAACTAAAGTTGGCAAGTTGGAGGGGAGAAGGATCGGCAAGGTTGCCGGGACAGCACTTAGAAAAAATAGCTCATCTCTACATCAATGGAGTCAATGGAGTGGGAACTTATAACTTTATAGGACTGTTTACGTTCTATTGCTCATAATACAAATGTGCTTGGCATTACAGTGTCGATGTCATTCACTTCATCGTGTCAGCGCTTACATTTATTATTGGCAGAACATTGTACTTTTATATGTTATGATGATTTGCGTGTCACATTAGTCTTAATGTTATGATGTGTCAAGGGAAACTCCTATAGTAAACTCTTAAAGGAACAAGTCACATAATATGAAACATGTTACTTAAGTGTGCTTCAAATTATTATATGATGTAACAGATTTCACACATCTAACAGATCCAGCGTATAGTAATGTTGGTATACATTAGAGAATGCTTTGAATGTGTAACGTATGATCAAATGTCAATGTAGCTGTTTGTTTTCATGTTTACATGTACTTTGTGACCTCCCTCTTTTGATGACGTCCGCAATTGGACACTCAATAACATTGCATGTTTACATTGTACACGATGCATTATAATCACTTCATGCTAAGTTATACACAGATCTATAATAGTTACTCATTTTTACACGATTGAAACATAATCAATAGCAAGTATCCTGATGGCATTAAATTATGCATATGCACATTACAATTAGTTCATGTGAACATGTGACAATAACATGCGAAATTAGACATGTAGCAACGTAGTTTTTCAACGTCAATGTCATGGTTGTATCCTAATGAGATGACTGAGTGTTGCGTTCAGAAGTGGTACATGCATTACACATTCCATAAATACTTGCGAATAAATGATTGTACAAAGCTTAACGTTACATCATTGTCAAATATCGTGATTGCCTGGTGAACACACATAAATAATCCTTTCAATTCGTACTGGATACAAGTTTGGAGTTAACTACTTGGATATGTTAATATAACACCTTGCACTTCATCAAGTCACCTGAAATCATCACATACTGTAGGTATTTAAAGGTGGCTAATTACCTGCGCATTGACAGCTACAGACCTGAAAATGATGCGAATGTTTATGAGACGGAGGAAGATTCTATTGGAGGAGAGGCTAGTTGAGGGTCAGAATGTCACAGGCCAAGGAAGGGACAGAGACGGGGACAGGGACGCGGAGAGGGAGAGGGCAAGGAGGAGAGAGAGGAGAGAAGTTGTGCCTCGTCCTCGTTTGTACAGGGACTGAACCATGTTAGATGGGATGAGTGAGGAGGAGATTATAAATCGCTATCGTTTGAGTTCAGCAGCAATCTTAGCTCTTTACGAAGAGATACGGGGAGATTTAGATTTTGTGACAGCCAGAGGTCGTGTAGTCCCTGGGCTTGTTAAAATGCTGTGCTCATTACATTATCTTGCTTCCGCGTCATTCCAGACAACTGTGGGCATAGTGGGCGGGGTCTCACAATCTACATTCTCGCGGGCCTTTACCCAGTTTCTATGTGCACTGAATAGACGCGCTAGGAATTATATTCATTTTCCTACAGAGCACACAGAGTGGCTGGAAGTCAGGAATGGCTTTTATACCATAGCAGGGATACCATATGTGATGTGTGCAATAGATTGCACCTATGTTGCTTCGATCCCGCCTAGTCAGAGTGAGCATGCTTACCGCAATCGTAAGCACTACCATTCACTGAATGTACAGGTGGTATGCGATGCCACGATGAAAATTATGCATGTGGTAGCCAAATTCCCTGGTTCCAGTCATGATTCCTCTATCCTGAGAAACTCATCAGTCTTCCATGCTTTCGAAGAAGGCTATTTTGGACCTGGTTGGCTGGTGGGTGAGTACATATTATGATGTGTTAACAAACAACTCTAGTTTTTCTATGAACTGTTGAATGTAATAATGTTAACACAAATTGTTTCATATTTGTGCACGATGGAATATAGGTGACTCAGGATACAGAATTAGGCCGTGGCTGTTGACCCCGGTGGCAAACCCTCAATGTGAAGCAGAGGAGAGGTATAACGTGGCACAAATATCTACACGATCCGTCATAGAGAGGACATTTTTGCTTCTGAAGACATGATTCAGGTGTTTAGATAGAACTGGTGGGGCACTTCAATATAAGCATGCTAAAGTGTCAGATATTATAATTGCATTTTGCATTTTGCACAATCTGGCACTCTGCAATAATTTGAAACAGGCATACGTCAGGGCTTGGAGGAGGAGCATCCCGTAAATTTACCAGCTGACACTGAGCAAACAGACAGTGGTGTGGAGACACGTCGGAATGTCATAAACACCTATTTTTCATGTAAGCAAATACATATATGCTCATAGTACTACATAGATGTATTAATTAATTGTAATAAATACATGTGTCCAAATACCATTCACTTAGGAAACAGATGAATATGGTTCTCACACCTTCCTCTTCTCTGCTGTGTGGACAATTGCATGTGGCACCGGTATGTCATTCATCAACAGGTTGTATTATACTTATTACCACTAAAAGGTGTTGTGTGTACGTGAGGAAATAATGTGTACTAAATCTATATTTTCTGTACATGCTCTTTCTGGTTATGCATACACAATAAACCTACTATGTCGATAGCCAATAGCTAGTGCAGTATGGTTACATACAATTTCTCTTTTGGAGTGTGACATGTGTGTCACAGTGATGTGTAGACTATTGTGTAGACTATTGTGTATTTAAGATCATATTTGACGTATTCTAGATTTTGTTTCATATCTCATACACAATTGTCACTTCTGTGTGTTGCTTACCTTAATGAACATATCATGATTTATATTCATTCATGTTTTCTTTTTCAAGGTATTTCACTCCAAGGACTGCTCATGGTATGTATTTGAATTCACATCTGTCATAAGATGTGCAAACCTCGATACAGGTATAGTTACAGGATGTATAAAGAGAACGTAATGAAAAAGATGTGACAATTGAAATATGTCGTTTCTGTATTGTGTCCGTGCGTTTATCTACACTTGGTGGTTATTGTGCAGTGTGTTTTCAAATCATTACGTACATTACATAACATGTAATTTTGCCAAAGTAACAACATCCATTCATGCACATGAGCGATGTTAACACTCAATGCATGTTTGTATGAAAATACCCAAATGTGTTAAACATCATTAACATTGCAATGTATGTGATTATTTCTTCTCTCACTTCATCTTCATGTTGATTACTACATTGTCACATGTGTACTGTATGTATAAGTGAAAGATGTGTGTTGATTTGACGTTCATCTAACATTTGTCAAAATGTTAACACCATTCCAAAGTATAGTTCTTTGGATTCTCAACTTTTCCTAAATCATTCAACACAATGACAATGTAGTTAATAAAATTTTTATTTCATTCACGTTAGTTATTCATAATGATCATGATTCTTTATAAGTACTGTCAACATATGAACATAAATGAAGTAGACATTTGCATACGCACACATTTCAGCAACATAGTGTGTGTGTGTTTTAGTTTTTGTGTGATGCATGTATTTCTACCAGAAATAATATAAACCAACATCATAATGTTGCTTTTATCATCGCCGTCACTTAGCTATGTACAGTATGTGTTGAACGTTTACTAATAACACTAAACTATAGTTACTTGTGTGAATTAAATGTTGTGACAGAGTGAAGTCAACTCCTATCAGTTATGCCTGGGAGACATATGTCTGAGTGCTTCATCCAGCACTCATAAGGGTTAACTCAGGTGGAAGTTAGATAATAAGGATGTAAGCTGACACCTGATAGCCAGTAAGGTAGAAAAGGATCTTGTGACTGGCAGTAGGTGGATCTCTCAGATCAGAGCACATGGATATATGTGCTGCTAGCCAGACGAATACATCAAACTTCTTACTGCAACTAAAGTAAGACTTTTTCATTTGTTTTTCTGATTGCTTAAAAGACTCTTATGGTTTGGTTCTGGGTTTCCCAGCCAGCCTGCTAGCTAGGCCTGCTGTGTTAGTCAGTCCTCCCAATGTGGAGCAGGATTTGTTTTGTTTAAAGGGACAGTGTACCCACATGTTATGTTGTTAAGAGAAATAAAGCCATTGAACGTTTTTCATTATCCTGAAACTACACGTGTGGACTGTTCCCTGACCTCGGCTACAGGCCGTCCTGCCACAAATGTACACACAAATGTTCATGGTTTAATGATCTGTACCTAACATTCATTAGCTCATGCATGTTAGGTTACCACTACAACTTAGGTGATAAAATAACATTCACACGACTAAAAAGTTTCTATCACCTCACTATTGTTATTGTGTACGTTCAGATACAATGTCTACGAGTTGTTATGTAGCATTTACATTCTTTGAAAAGTCACACGTGAGATTATAATATATAGTAGATTAATGTGTTTGCTGAGTGATAATGTTGGTTGCATATATCACATGGCAATACATATAATGTTAGTAGAAAAGAAAAAAATATCAATATAAGTTCTAACTTCAGTGCTTAGCAACATCATTATGATAATTAAGTGCATAGTAAATATTTGCACAATAGGATAACATTATGTAGTGATTGTTAATCTGCGCACCAATCATTGAAAGCATTGTTACATATTTATTATAATAGTTGTTCGCTAGTCGTCACAATCATCTAACATAACGATTGGCCCATCTGAAATCATACATTGGTTCCATGTATTCATCCTCGACATCTGTGAAATACAGCAAATACATGATGTTCAAAGATGGCACATTTATATATATATCTCAGCATGACAACGCTTTACACATCTCTACACTGGCGACACACTTTATTCGAGCTCGGCTAGTCCCACGAATTCGGGTATACCCGGGTGTATTGAGGTTTGTGACTGTTTTCTGCCCGAGTGCATTGGGTTATTTTCCAGGCAGGGATTGAAGCATTTTATTCCCGCTGGCTGCAATACTGCACAGTATATATATATATATATACTGCATTACAATTCATGAATTTATGCCATCTGGTAGACACGCGAAGCATTGCAGCCTATTAAATCCTAATCATTATCATTTAACAGATCAGCCGCCCGTCAGCCAGGCATGAACCCAGGCTGGGAAGGCAAACGCAACGGGGCTTGTCAGAGGTGAGGAGAGGCGCATTCCAGGTATCTGCCAGGTACATACTGGGTATTTGCTCGAATAAAGTGTGTCGGTGCAGTATATGATTGTGGATATTCACGCATAAGTTACGTATATGTTTAAAATGCAGGGATAAAACTACAGATACAGAACTATCTCATTTTTCGAATGGCGTTGCTGGCATTACTACTGATATGTTTGTTCCGGTGCCTGTATACATAATAATGTGCGCGCACAACGTCTGTTGCGCGCGCAGGTCATGAATGTGTGGACTAAGTCTTAGCGCATGCGCAAAACGATGTGTACGCTGTGCGTTCAATACATGTCCCTCCATGGTGCTGCTAGCAGTATGCATATCATGGCTGGAAGTTATGATATGGAAGCGAAACAAATTCACTTCTACACATGTACATATCTAAACTTTTTCAACGGACGTGTGCCCACTGCCAAAACGGACGATCAGCCAATGAGCGAACAAAATACATGTGACGTCATGTTAAGGCACCGTGAAATGCACGCAAACACCCCTCCCACTGAATGAACATTGGCCTCCAGCGCTGTGCACGCACTGCCCCACCGACGCGCGCGCATGACACACTGCACTGACCGTAACAATAAGCTACGGGCACAGCCAATACAAGACATCCGGAGGTACGTACAGTTGTTGGTTGTTTTCACATCCACATTGGCAGTGTTCGACAATCATATACATTTACACGCACGGGGCGAGGGGATTTAACCCCCGGGCGAGTAAATATTGGCCCAAGCAGCACACGTGTTTGTTTTTTTAAATATCCCTGCTCGCGCTGAAATTTTCCCTGCTCGCGCTGAAAATAAAAATAAAACTCCCCCTACCTGACTGCTGATTTTCACGCGCTCCCAGGCTTTGTGGGTGCGCGGCCAGGCTCTATATGAGCCCGCCCCCAACGAGCAGCCATTCTTTCCCCATGGAGGACACAGTAAGTACTATCTGAGCCTTCCCCCTGTCCCCGGCGCTCCCGCTGCCCGCAGTTATGGAGGTGGTAGCGGGGGTGTTCTCCTGTCCCCGGCGCTCCCCCCCCCGTGACAGTCCCTCAGGTCCCCACTTCACCCCGATCCCCGTGTCAGCCCGCGGGGCCGGGAGATTGGAGCGGGGATGCCACTCAGGTCCCCACTTCACCCCCCACGTCCCCGGCGGTCCTGCTGCCTGCATGGAGGTGGTAGCGGGGGGGGGGCACCGAGTATTATTTGTTGAAGCTGATATTGTGTTAATGTGATAACAATAACTGTTTTCTCATGTTCTCTAATATTTCATAAGTGTTCTACCAGTGAGGATAAGTGCCAAGATCCAATCCGCAGGGAAACGCTTAGAAGAGCCGATATCTAAGCTAGATACATAAGGGACATAGATCCCATAACAGATGATACGTATCCCTCCCACCCCCCACCTCTCCCCCCTCTCCCTCCCTCCCCTCCCTCCCCTCCCTCCCCCCTCACCCTCCCCCTCCTCCCTCCCCCTTCATTGCTTCCCCCACCTACCCCCCCTCCACGATGGATTACCTAAACTGAGAGAAGCTTACACCATACTATCAAATAACACCACATGTAGCAACCATAATTGCCTCTCCCCCTGTTCTAAAAAGAGAAGGGAGGGGAGAGATGGGATATATATTTATATATAGGGATTAGATATCGATATATCTATTATATCGATATGGTATGCAATCGATGACCCCCCCCCGCGTCCCAATGACAAGACCGCAACCCACCACCCCCCGCAAATTTCTTCTAGCAGGACAACAGTGGTCTCCTGCTTACTGCACGACACATCTTTATTCGAGCACATACCGGTATGTACCTGGCAGTAACTGGAATGCGACGCTCCTTCACCTCGACAAGCCCCGTCTGTGCAGTTGCCTCCCAGCTGGGTTCAGCTGGCGACGGGCGGGCTGATCTGTAAATGATTTAATGATTAGGATTTAATAGGCTGCAATGCTTGCGTGTCTCCAGATGGCAACAAATCATGAATGTAATGCAGTATAATATATTATACTGTGCAGTATTGCAGCCAGAGGGAATAAAATGCTTCATCCAATCCCTGCCGGAAAAGAACTCAATTGCACTTCGGGCAGAAACACAGTCACAAACTTCAATACCACCCGGGTATACCCGAATTCGTGGGACTAGCCGAGCTCGAATAAAGTGTGTCGCCAGTGTACATGCACGTGACGTCACTGTGCATGAGCGCTAGCTCGCTCGCTCGCTTTGCTCTTGCCTTCACCCTGGACGAGGCCTTAGGGAGTATCAGAATGAGGAGCTTAGGAGGAGTTACATGCTGCACACATTATAAAGAGATGTGCTACATCTCTTTAAGCATCACAAACACTCCATAAGGGCGACCTCTATGACACTAACTGAGAGGACGAGGGCCCACATGAAACTGGAGGGCAGGTCTAAAACAAGAGTAAACGTGTAGTGAGGTACAAATAACAATGGTTGATGACTGTTAAAATGCCTATATATGTAAAAAGATGCACTGCTTATAGTGTAACATATGTTCACCATGTCTTAAGGTACCAGTGACTAGAGTAAACATATATGCACCCCGTCCAGCTCCCCCCCTATCTAGGTCGGTTCTTATGGCGCCCAGGACAAAAGGAGGATTGGGGTCCCAGACATAGCTAAATATTATCAAGCAGCCCAATTAAGACAGGCGGTCATGTGGAACTTGGACCCAGACCAGCTCTGTTGGCTAGCAATTGAATCTCAGTACTCCAGAACGCCTTCTCTGCCAGCTTATTCTTTGGTGCGGTGATAGGGGCACTGACATGGCGCCTAAATTCTTGACGATAGCCGGTGGCCTGATGCGGCTACTCATCAGGGGTGGGGCCGGTGCTTCATTGGCTTCAAGGGCAGCGCCCTCGTTGGACACAAGGCCAGTTTCCGCGGTCCGGGGAGTACACAGCATGGATTTTGCAGGTCGGGATGCCTGTCACGGTAGCTTATGACAAGATATAATGAACACCAAATATCTGGGTTGAACTGAACGAGGCTTAGATATAATAAAATATATGTATTCCTTAAATAAGGTGAACACAGCAATATAGTACAATTAACAGGCAAGAAGGTAACACTTACTTAGGGTTGGGGGATGGAGAAGTATCAGCTAGCAATTCTCCAGCAATCCGGTGACATTCCAGGTGGAATCAGAAACACAACTAAAAACTGTAGGGTTGACACAGTTTATATACCTGTGTAACCCTATTCTTAACATTGAATACAGACTATTGGTGAACAATTATCTGTATCCAATCCCTAACGTGGAGACACAGATTAACCCATGCCCCCCAGCTAATTAGCCCATGTGTACTGGGACTCAATGGGTAGCCCCATATGGGAACAGGGGAACATACATTTTCCTGACATGACAAGGTGTAAGCTACATTCCTGGACCACAGTCCAGTTAACCCCTTGCCTCCCTGGTGAGGTCAGGGGGTGGCCATATGGGGTGCAACCCCTTTAATACCGGGCCAACCCCCCTCTCCCTCTACAATGCCATTCTCCGTTTGGCAGGACATTGGGACGAGATATGCCCCATCTTGCCACAGGTATAGCACTGGATATTGCTCCTCATGGAACTGTTCCTGAAGGCCCGGGAAGATCTTCCCGAGGTGGAGCCTCCACGGTCACCCTCGCGCTCCTCAGGCTCCTCCTTTTCCTGACTCACGTCCACAGCAGGCAAGGCTCTAGCCTCTCCTTTCTTGGCATCTTTGGGGGGTGCTCCCGTCTTCTTGGGTGTGTTCAAATCCCGACCCAACAGCACGGTCTCATGAGCCTGCACTCGGTCCATAAGTTCGTCAAAAGACAAGGCCTGACCTGGAACGAGGCACCCGCTGACTCTCACGGATACCGGATGTAACGGGAGAAGTCCCCTCAGAAGTTGTGTGGTCCGCAGCCCATCGGCATCAGCCTTCTGCACTACCTTCCTCCTTACCTGCGTCCAAAGATCCAGATGCAGACGCCTAAGGAAGTCAGATACCATCTCTCCTTCTTTCTGGGCCAGCGCATGAAATTTGGCCATCAGTGCGAACGTGTCTACCGGGGTCCCATAGGCTTTGGTGAGTGCATGAAGTATCCCGTGCGTGTCTGCATCCGGGTGGTCATCTCTGTACCAATGCACCATATGGGGGGCGGGTGGTCGTAGGCATTCAATAATGCGCTGTCTCCTCACAGCGTCGGTGCAGTACCATTCAGGGAGTACCTGTTCAGCATGATCCAGCCATTCTATTCTGAGGCCAGAGTCATGTGTGGTATGAATAGCCCAGATAGGTTCAACTCGTTCCTTTTACAAGCACAACAAGTTCTTTGTCTTTCTTCACTTTATTGAGAAAAGCATGGATTTACAAAGGCACTTGTGGATGATGGTGTTGTGGGAGAATGTCTCTATGGTGAGTGCGCTTGATAGTGGGGAAAGGTGAAAAGGATGGGGCCTTGCCAGTAGAGCAAATTACAGAAGGTTCTCACTCAGCCAATGTTTAATGTGGAAAGGAAGCAGTGAGGGAATTCTGGGTAACAGGATAGCCTGGGGACAGACCATCTGTGAACAAGGCAGAGGGGGAGAGAGCAGACTAGCCCATTCTGATAGAAAGGCTGAGGTTGCTATAGCAACTCACTGGCATAATACAGAGACAGGGATTGCAACACTGTGTCTAACACACAGGCACTATGTGTGTGTACAGAGCAAAATACATGCAGCTGGAAATGAGGAACTGACAAGCAGAAGCTGCAAAGGAAAGGGGGGGTGAAACAGAGATGTGATTCTTGTTCCATGACATATTCAGTTGTGGTAACATTAATATCTTATTTGTAACACACATTAGATTAGAAACATTGTCACAATAATTAAGTATTACATTTAATATTTAGAGATCACTATAGTACTATTATAATTTGTTGGCATGGTAACCTATAACAGGGGAGCACAAACTTTTGAAGCTTTGCCCCCCTGCTGGCCTCCCCTGGTCTCGCGTGACATCACGTCACATGACCCCGCGGTGTAATTTGACGCCGCGTTGCCATGGAGACGCGTCTGAATCCTAGTCAGTGTTACTGTTGCAGAGGCGTCACGTGATCCCCGGCATTTAATGTAAATGCCTTGGGGAGGAGCGCGGGACCTCTGCAACAGGCCCGCGCCCCCCCAGACAAATCTCCCGCCCCCCAGTTTGCGCACCGCTGACCTATAACATTATGTAGCTTTGTAGTTAGGTTTAAATTCTCTGGATTAGTCTAATTGGATTTCATTCATTCCAGGACTCTGACCATAATCATTGGGTTAAAATTATAACAATTAAACAAAAGACACCCTATGGGCAGCACTCGTTGTAAGCAAATATGAATTGGTGATAAATTTAAAATTAAAATGCTTTAATCGTATAATTTAAAATAGATGTCAAAATTGTTGAAAAAATGGTCAACTGACTGTGGTAACAAAATACAAAGAAAACAGACAAAAATATATAAAATACTATAACTGAGGTCTAGGGGGGGAGGTGGAGAGCCCACCTAGCTGCTAACTAGCAGAAATCAACAATCAAGGACTGTAATAGTCAACCCCCTAGTTCAGCAATAACAAGGTTAAAAGGCCTGTAAAGTGGATACAGGTGACGGAGAACTACCCATGCAAAGGTATATACCTATGTGCTATGCACAATAGATTGAGAGCTCACTAATTGCTATTTGATAATCCACAATGAAGATGGTGAGGAATACCCTAAATTAAGGGTTAAAGCAAGCCTAACTATAGGAGGGTTAATATGGTGGGCAATGTGTTATATTATAGTGTGCACAAGAGCTCACAAAGTGTGGTAATTAGCTCTGGGGCACGGTTCTAGTCCGTATCCAGTTATAGCCCCCTAACATAAATGTGCCACTTAAACATGCTTAATAATACCTCACAATATACACATAGGTCAGTCAGTGACTATCAATAGCTAAATGTACAAGAGCTTACAAAAAATGTATTTTTAATTCAAATGTGTCACAGTAACAGAAGATGGTGAGGAATACCCTAAATTGAGGGTTAAAGCAAGCCTAACTATAGGAGGGTTAATATGGTGGGCAATGTTTGATAAAGCGCCCCAGCGAAACGTACGTCAGGTGGGAGGCGGCTAGTTTCCGCGTCCGGGGAGTAGCACAGCTGGATTTTGCAGGTCGGGATGTCCTGTCACGGTAGCCTTATGCGAAGATATAATGCACACAGGGCAAATATCTGGGTTGAACGAACCGAGCTTTAGATATAATAAACTATATCTATTCCTTAAATAAGGTGAAACACAGCAATATAGTACATTAACAGGCAAGCAGGTAACCTTCTTAGGGTTTGGGGATGGAGAAGGTATCACTAGCATTCTCCAGGCAATCCGGTGACATTCCGGTGGACTCAGAAACACAACTAAAAACTGTAGGTTGACACAGTTTATATCACCTTTGTAACTCCTATTCTTAACATTGAACTAGCGACTATTGGGTTGAACAATTATCTGTATCCCAATGCCCTAACGGGAACAGCAGATTAACCCATGCCCCGCCAGCTAAGTAGCCCATGTGTACTGGGACTTCAATGGGTTAGCCCCATAATTAAATCAGGGGCACGCGAGTCTACATGAGTATCGCATTGTGTGTAGGTGTAAGACATACACTTACAACCACTCCCGTTTGATGATTCTCCACCCTCAGGTAACAATTAGAGTGGCAAGGTTGTGATTAGTACTTGGTCTGTTGATTAGTACTTATTGTACACATCAGGGGCAATTAATTATGCTCACAGTGGCTTAGTCTGGCAATCAGCCGGCTGCCTTCATGACCTATTGCATAGCAATGGCGCTGCATTTTCAAGGGGAAAAAAAAAAAAAAAAAAAAAAAAAAAGGGGGCAGATCCAAACATACTATACACTTTAATACTCTACACATATATAGTTCCATTCTGTGGGCTCAGTGGGTCAACATTGGCCATTTCTTAATGCCTACAGTGGATTTTTTTTTTGCGTGTGTTTGTTCTCCACACATTGGCCAAATATGCAACTCTCAGGGGGGGGGGGGGGGGGGGGGGGGGGGGGGGGAACTCTCTGCAAGCCTCTCAGAACTGATATAGCATAAATGCCCTTTTAAACCTTAAAATAGCAGGATTAAATGAAACATGGGAAATGGGACCTACATTTTTCCTGACATGACAAGGTGTAAGCTCTTCCTGACCAGCAGTCCAGTACCCTGCCTCCCTGGTGAGGTCAGGGGTGCCATATGGGTGCAACCCCTTTAATACCGGGCCAACCCCCTCCCCTCTACAATGCCATTCTCCGTTTGGGCAGGACATTGGGAGCGAGATATGCCGCCTCTGTGCGTCACAGGTATATCGACTGATATGGCTCTCTCATGGAACTGTTCCTGAGGCCGGGCGTGAAGATCTTCCCGAGGTGGCGTCCTCCACGTACCCTCGCGCTCCTCAGGCTCGCTCCTTTTCCTGACTCCTGTCCATCAGCAGCAAGGCTCTAGCCTCTCCTTTCTTGCATCTTTGGGGTGCTCCCGTCTTCTTGGTGGTGTTCAAATCGACCCAACAGCACGGTATCATGAGCCTCACTCGGTCGCATAAGTTCGTCAAAAGACAAGGCTCAAAGACCTGGACCGAGGCACCCGCTTACTCTCCGGATCCGTACTGTAACGGAGAAGTCCGCTCAGAAGTTGGTGTGTCCGCAGCGCATCGTCATCAGGCCTTCTGCATACCTTCCTCTTGACCTGGCGTCCAAATATCCAGATGCAGCGCCTAAGGAAGTCAGATACCATCTTCGGCTTCTTCTGTTCCAGCGGTCATGAAATTTGGCCATCAGTGCGAACGTGTCTACCGGGGTCCCATAGGCTTTGGTGATTGCTGAAGTATCGCCGTGCGTGTGCTGCATCCGGGGTGGTCATTCTCTGTACCAATGCACCATATGGGAGGCGGGTGGTCGTAGGCATTCAATAATGCGCTGTCTCCTCACATCGTGGTGTCAGTACCATTCGGGAGTACCTGTTCAGGGCATGATCCAGCCATTCTATTCTGAGGCTACAGAGTCATGTGGGGTATGAATAGCCAGATTGGTTCAACTCGTTCCCTTTTACAAGCACAACAAGTTTATGTTGCTTTCTTCACTTTATTGAGAAAAGCATGATTACAAAGGCAACTTGTTGATGATGGTGTTTGTGGGAGATGTCTTCTAATGGTGAGTGCGCTTGAAAGTGGGGAAGTGAAAAGGATGGGGCCTGCCAGGTAATGAAGATACAGAAGAGTACTCACCTGCAGCCAATTTGTAATGTGGAAAGGAGCAGTAGAGAGGAAATTCTGGGTACAGTATACTGGACATACCCTCTGTGAAAGGTGCAAGTTGCAGAGGGGGAGAAGTCGACTAGCGCCTTCTGATAGAAAGGCTGTAGGTTTCTATAGCAACTCACTGGCATAATGGCAGAGTACAGAGGGATGGTGGCCCACTGGGTGTCTACACACAGCACTATGATGTGTGTACGAGAGGCAAAAAACTTACATGCACTCGGAAGAATGAGACTACAAGTTGGCATAAGCTGCTGCAAGAGGAAAGGGGGGGAAACAGATGTGATTCTTGTTCCATGACTATTAGTCAGTTGTGGTAACTTAATTTATTTGTAACACACATTAGATTAGAAACATTGTCACAATAATTAAGTATTACATTAATATTAGAGATCACTATAGGTACTATATAATTTTGGCATGGTATACCTATAACAGGGGAGCACAAACTTTTGAAGCTTTGCCCCCCTGCTGGCCTCCCCTGGTCTCGCGTGACATCACGTCACATGACCCCGCGGTTTAATTTGACGCCGCGTTGCCATGGAGACGCGTCTGAATCCTAGTCAGTGTTACTGTGCAGATGCCTTCACGTGATCCCCGCATTTAATGTAAATGCCTTGGGGAGGACGCGTGGACCTCTGGCAACCGCCCGCGCCACCCAGACAATCTCCCGTCCCCAGTTTGTGCACCCATGACCTATAACATTTGTACTTTGTAGTTAGGTTTAAATTCTTGGATTAGTCTATTGGATTTCATTCATTCCAGGACTCTGACCATAATCATTGGGTTCCAGAGACTGTACGTCATCACGCATTTGAACGATCTTCCCAATGGCCGAGCAGAAGGGGTGGGGCTCTTGTACAGAGCCGAGAAATCTCGTGTTAAGGGATTCTGGTCCCGATACATCATAGACATCCCGGTAACCTTTATGTTGGTATCTTTATGAGATGGCACAGGCTTTTGAACAGAACCACAGGTACAGAAACTGACCACTTCTTATTTCATCGTTTGCGGTACTTCTACCTATTAGCTTTTCCTTCCTTGACCCTCCTCTCTCTTACCTCCCGTATCCTCTTTCTGTAACACAGGTATGCGGTATATTCACCAATTACCTCACCTCAACGTCACACTCTCACGTGTAAATGCCTTGCTGTTGACAGACTTTTTTGCATGTGCGTTGCTTTCCTCTCTCTCTCCTCCCTCGTCCATATATATTGTTTTGCTCACTACGTTTATCAACATTCTGTTTTACCTCTAACTTTGTAAACTGTTTCCCATTTTTCACTTCTTTTTCCCTCCCTTTCTCCTTTCCTGGCGGATCCGTAGCGCCCAGAGCTGTAAAATACCTTTTTTGTAATTCTTGTAACATTTCAGGCTCTGTGATAAGTCCTGACTGACCTATTGTTCTTGTGAGGTATATTTTAAGCTTTTAAAAAGGGCAAAAATTTATGTTTAGGGGGCTATAACTGGCTGAAATACGGAACTAGATACCGTTACCCCAGGCTAAGTTACCAAAATCCTTTTTTGAGTCCTTTTTCCAATATAATATAGACCATTGCCCACCATAGTAACCCTCCTATATAGTGCTGCCTTATAACCCTCAATTTATGGGTTATTCCTAACACCACTTCTTGTTACTGTGACCAATTGACATAAAAAACATTTTTGTGTATTAAGCTCTTGTACATTT
This sequence comes from Ascaphus truei, assembly GCA_036426205.1. NCBI lineage: Eukaryota > Metazoa > Chordata > Amphibia > Anura > Ascaphidae > Ascaphus > Ascaphus truei. The sequence continues at coordinate 86,365 of WSYH01000780.1, forward strand.
TAGCTATTGGATAGTCACTGACTGACCTATGTGTATATTGTGACTGTATTATAGCATGTTTAGTGGACATTATGTTAGGGGGCGATAACTGGGAATACGGAACTAGAACCGTTGCCCCAGAGCATAAATTACCACACTTTGCTGATGACTCTGTGGCACATATAAATACACATGTGCCCACCTATTAACTCCTCAACTATTATTAGGCTTGCTTTAAACCTTATTATGAGGTTCTCCTCACCATCTGTCATTGTGGATTACAAAAGCAATAGGGGCATCTCACGACTTTGTGCATAGCACAAGGATATACCTCTGAAGGGTAGTGCTACGGGTTCACTGTATCCACTTTATCAGCCTTTGAATTCTTGTTATCTTGCGCAACTAGGGGGTTACTATTACAGTCCTGATTGTTGATTTTTTCGCTAGTTAGCAGCTTGGTGGGTCTCTCCCACCCCCCCCTAGGAACCTCAGTTATAGTATTTGTATATATTGTTATCTGTTTATTCGTGTATTGTTTTACCACCACGTCAGTTGACCTCTTTTTCAAAACATTTTGACATCTATTTTAATTATACGATTAAACATGTTAATTTTAATAATTTATCACCAATTCATATTTGCTTTAACAACGAGTGTGCCCATGAAGGTTGTGTCTTTTGTTTAATTTTATAAATTACTGCTCCTTCCCCTTACATTGCATGATGCACCGTTGTAATTCTTTTCTTTATTAGAGGCTGAATGCGAAGGGTGTTTCCACCCCTTCTCCCTCCTTTTCCCATGTGTTGTATCATTGGTTTCAAACAGGACACTTTCCATTGAAAAATAGATAGAAAGTTTGGGTTCACTGAGTACTGAGCACCTCATTAGTTATCAGCCAATTTAGCGCAAATATGATGTGTTGCAGTTCTCTGCAACCACTACTATCTCTATCAAATGTTGGTCTTCCTTTTCATTTTATATATGTTTTTTCTAAATGTATTGTTGTTACTTGGAATAGTAATTAAGGCATACTATGTTTGATATTAGCATCATCATATCCTCTAACTTCTATATATTACACTGTTCTCTTATATATATAATCATATTATATATATATAATATATATATCATATATATATTTTCTATATCCATCAAAATCTATCTATTATCTCTCTCTATCTATCGGTAATATATATCGTACGTATATATATAATATTATCCCCATACAAGAATCTGATTAATATCACTAACTCAGTAAGGGCGCTGTGATCTATTATGCCATTACTCAATTGGCCTGTGGGACTATTAAACCGTTACATTAGTTGTAGCATTATCACTCTGTATTGAAATCAGCTGTTGATTCTGAAGAAACGCGTTAGGTCTTTTTTCTCTCGTTCTATTGCCTCACTATAAAGTCCTGACGCCGGAAAGGAAGTTTGGCAAGCGCCAAGACGAGACAAAACCGTAATTACAGAGTGGAATAAACTGACCGCCACAGGATTGGCGGAGGCCGCACTGCGAGGATCCAGCTACCACCGAGTTTCCCGGTCACATCCCACGTGTGTAAGAGCTGACGGAGGGACTTCCGGATTCCACGGATCACGAGCTGTCCTCATACAGATGCTTTTAAGATACCAAACGGACCTTTGTGAGTTTTGTTATTTTTATCTTGACCAGGAAAATGAAAATTGGTTAACCCGAATTTTACAATGGAGCGGGCGGAGCGCTTTCTCTTCTTTTTTTGTTTAGATATCTATCGAGGAGGTTATGTTCTTCTCCCACGAAAGAAGAGCTGCCGGGGACTCCAGCGACGCCTGAATTGGATCCTTTAATGATTATTAGGTTATAACATATCTATTATAAGCTAGGGTTTTCTGGACTTTATTGTGTTTAAGGCTATATTGTTTTTATTATTTTATTACGATTACAGCTACTTTTTAGTAATTGCACGTTAATTAATTCTGGCCACCTAATTCTCACTAATCAGCTCTCTCTAGAGCCACCACCAAATTGCTATAGTCAGCGCTATATTAATTATTGTTTTATACCAGGGGAGTACACACTTTTGCAGCTTGGGGCGGGCCGTGGCCCCCCTGCCTGTCCCGTGGGGCCGCTGTTGCTCGTGCACCCCTTATCTTTATGCGGCAAATCACGGACCCTGCAGGTGTCTTTTGACGTGGTGACGTCACATCACAATGACCACCTCGGCTTTCATTTGACCCGCGCGTTGCCATTGGACACGAGTGCTTCCGGCAGTCCAAGTAAGTATAAGCGCTTGCAGAGGCCCTCACACGGCGATCACCCCCTGGCATTCTATCACTTTCTGCCTCGGGGATGTGCGCGGGGGATGTGCGTGGCGGAAGTGCGCAGGGCCTCTGCACCGCCCGCTCCCCGCAGAAAAATCTCCCCCCACCCCCCCTGGGGTTGGAGAAAACCCCAGTTTGCTCACCTATGGGTTATACACAGATGTGGTCAATGGCTAAATTGAATTAATATAAGGTTTAAAACTAGACCTGTGGTGTATATTATTATATATGTATATATGTATATTAACACACATTCCCAGATAGATAGTTTATATATATAGATATAGATATATATATATATATATATATATATATATATATATATATATATATATATACATCATATCTAAATATACACACACACACACTCACTATATATATATAAAACATACTATATATTGCCTACATATATAACCGTTTTATCCAACTTTTTAAATTATTATCTTGTAAGAAAATGACATGTTCGCCCAGAGCGCTATTTTTCTCACAAAATGTACGTCTCTACTAATTAGTGGAATGATACTACTTTTCATATAAGCAGGGTTATGGGACACAGTTTATGTAATGACCATCATGTCCTTATCACATCCGCAGTATATGGATATCTTCTCTTATCACAAGCTGGTAACATCTGACAGGCTCAGGTCTGAGCCCAGAATGTGCACATACAGAACATTCTCATTCTTAATTTCAAAAATATTGTGTTTATTTCTGACCTGCACTGCGGTGGTTACATCTCAACCGCTCTGTGCCTGGGTGGGTTCCTACTCTAAGGTCACCACTTTCTTTCCTGGCCACAACCAGCTACGGTGGATCTGCAAGGAGTTCACACTCGTGGCATCAATCTTGCTTTGGTTACGTATAATTTCTCCAGCTTTTTATTGGCTTGTTTAAATAGAATTATTTATTTCATTTAATAGATTTTATTTAGTATAACTTGATAATATTTATTTAGTTTTTAATCGATCTTTATTTCGTACCATCTTTATCTTTCTTTAGTTTTAATAGATATTTCTTTAGTATACTTGCTATATTTGTTTAAAAAATAGATATATTTTCTTAGGTTAATAGATTCATTTATTAGTTTATTAGATTAATATTTGTTTAGCTACACGTAGATTATATTAACTCGTATTTAAGTCCCCACCTCATAGCCCCATTAGAGAACTTATTTTAGGACCTTACACATATTTAAACGATCTTTCGGAGTTGCTTGATTTTTTAGATCCCATCGTAGTCAAAACGCTAAAGGGTTTATCTAAAAAAGGTTCGGATCAAGAGGAAGCCGCACAGCTTTAAGCCGAACTTTTCCAAGGGAGATGGAGAACTAATTGGCGTAAGATCTATTAAAGGACAACCTTGGGGGAAGGAAAGGTGACGAGGGAGTGTAAGCAAGGTGGTTGGTGGGATGGGGCATAGCAGAGAACGCAAAATGATGGGGATTTGCTGCAACACCAAAAAACAATAAGTAGTGAGGACTTTTTATTTACCGGTGTTTCCTCATTCCCAGGGAAGACCGGCATTTTTCGTTCATGTATCATTATATATGCAAGGAAAGGGCACACGATTTGAATAAAAAAAGATAATTTTATTGTGCCACATACTGCAACGTTTTCGGCTGCTGGCCTTTTCTTTACTGGCATTAGTGAGTTTAGTTTACTAGCCACTTACTTGATAAAGACAGCAGGCGAAATGTTTTGTAGTCTATGGCATCGTGCAATAACAAATAGAAAACATGTTGGGGTGGTGGAGGGGTTATAGAGTCGCCGTCCATGGGTGAGGGGCCCCGGGGGAAAACAAGTCCTGGCCCCCCGGGAAAGCTGTCTGTGGGCCCATACAACTGAGTAACCAGTAGAAAGGACACAGGTATGTTCAGAACATGAGTTTAGCATGCGTATTTTGTGGAGGCATCATAGCAGGTAAATGTGCACTGCAAGCTCAGTCCCATTGTAAGGAAGGGTCCCTGGAGGAGTTGGATGTTTCCATGATATCTCAAAAACTGAGGGCTCGTCCTTTTCTTGGGTGGTTGGGGCTCGCGCTTACAGATGCCCCCCGCCTCTTATCCCACAGCCTTTAAATTAAATGCCGCGATCGCCGCGCTAAGCCCGTAAGTTCCCTTTCCTTGTCTCCGGCGGCTTCTGAGACTACAAACGTTGCGTCATACCTGATGTGGCGTTGCCCTAGCAACGTGATATCGCATGACGCCGTTACATCAGAACGCGGATATCAAAGTAAGGAGGGGGGGGGGGGAGCGGGGGAAAAAGGTTGCGCAAAACCCTGTCTTAAAGCATTGTCCTGCATACAGATCAAAGCCTGGCTAACGCGGAAAGCAGCCGAAAAGAAGACGAAAAGACGACATAAAAGAAGACAGAAAAAGAAGACGGCGAAGCGGGATTAATGAATAGCCTCAAACTGTGTAACTTTCCAATTAACAAAACACACAGAAGGTAAATGAGAATTTAAAAAATCCTATCGAGTATATTGTATTTTATCTGGTAGGTTAGGACTTGCGAACAGGTGTCTGCCTTGCCGTGGCTCGCAACTTACACAACGCTTTTGTCCAAAGGGTTAAACTAAATGACCCTATTTTCAGGAATATATAATATTTTACTGTGTAATTTTTTTGGTCATATTGGATGTAGCATTGGGCTTCTCGTGTCCTAACTCTTCCAATTACCTGCAACTTCTCATGCAGAGAAATAGCACCGCTTGTTTTAAAACCATTAAGCGCCCGCCTGGGAATTCCACTGCTGAGAGGTTAATGGAGTTATTAACCCAAACTCAGCGACGTTACTGTGTCCTCTGTGATAACTCCCCCCAGGACTGCCTTGAACCATAGGTAACTCAAAGCATTTTTTTCCTGGTAAAATATTTGATAAATAGAAACATACCTCAGAGATGTGAACACCCCTCCCCCCTCTATTTCTACCCCCTCCCCCCTTCCCCCCCTCAAACCCCCCTCTTCCCCCCTCCCTCCCCCCCCTTCACCCCCTCCCCTTCCCTCCTTCTAACACTGCGTCCACACACCCCACCATAACCAATACATAATAACCACAACACGAGGTCTGGGCGGTGTGAGGCCGCGGCTTTTTATTAAAACACAATTACCTAAAAAGTGCCACCCCCCTGCCAGAGGCTCGCATCATGGGTACAGGAAGGCCAAAGGTACCCGCCGCATCCAGTTTGCCCGTAACTGGGCCGCCCCGCCACTCCGCCCGTCTGGCGATACTTGGCCCCAGGAACGCACGTGTAAATGAGGCCCGCGCCCACTCGCCACTACCCAGCCACTTTTTGTTTATTTCTTTATTTCTGTTAGTCATTTTCATTGTTATTTATCTTTTTTTATTTTAAAACACTACCAACCAATCATATTTACCAGTATTCACAATAAAGGCAGGGTGGCCGGAAGCCTCATGGCAGTCGAGACTGACCCCGGCCCCACGCGCCCCGCCCTCTGCCTAATTCTAGACCTCCCTGGCCCCTTCCCCCCTGCCATGTCCCCTCACTGGCCAGAGAGGGGGGGGGCAGGGGGGAGAAGAGGGGGGGGGGGAGGGGGGGGGGGGGGGGGGAGGAGGGGGGGGGGGGGGTGGGGAGGGGGGGGGGGGGGGACACAGTCCACATTCACAGGTAAGGGGAGCCAAGTCCCTCTGGTTATAGCGCCAGCGAGCCCACTCCGGTCCACCGCGGGTTCAAGGCTACTTTTCTGGGTTTTTTGAAGCGAGCTAACACTGGGGAATAGTTAGGGGCTCTCCCGACACAGAGCACATTTCGGATCTCCCCAGACACAAAGAGAGAACATTTAGGGGTCCTCTCCAACACAGAGGAACATTTAGGGGTCTCCCCAGCACAAAAGAGAACATTTTCAGGGTCTCCCCATACACAGGAGAACTTTATGGCCTCACCCAGACACAGAGAACCCCACACACTTAGATCCCAAAACCTCAGCTTTTCCAAACTGCAAGGCGGAGGGGTCCAGATTCCAGGTGTTTAAATAAACAATTGTTCCCGAGCATGTCTGGCCTTTTATTGGAACTTGTCCTGATTCCTGTCACCAAGACAGTTATCTAAGAACACTTCTCTGTGTGTATCCGACTGTCTCGTTTCTTATTAACCCTGCGCATGTCTGGGTCACTTGTTATACTAGATCCTGTCACATTTTCATGTTCCTTTTGATGTTCCTTGGTTGATCTCTTCCCTGTCTCCCTGTATCTCTTTGTCTTCTCAGACCTCCTCACTGCTACAGTGCTGTATTCCTAAAAAATGTGTGTTTGGTAGGTGTGTGTGTATAGGTATGTGTGTGTGTGTATGTAAGGTGTGTGTGTGATAGAGCAAGAGAGTGGAGAGAGAGAGAGAAAGATAGCGGCACAGCCATTTCGGATCCTATATACACCGCACCCTATACACCACACGTTCTTGCTCCTAAAACTGTCAGGAACGAGTACCAACATGTTTTCCTGCTCCTAAAATAAATACAAATCACAATCAGTCCATATTCACACCACTTCCACTAAAATACCACACATTGATAATCTTGTAGAAGCACAGACCCACTACAAATATATATGTCGGTGGGCCCTGGTCACGTGGGAAATGGGCCTTCAAGGAGTCTAGTATCTGAAGCGTTGCTAACAATTGCGAAGCAACATTGGTGGTTGTGAAGTTGTTTTACTGTTTGGGTGCTGTGGACAATTGGCTTACCGCAACCCCCTCCATACCAGCACCAGGACATGTATAGGAGTGAGGATAACATGTGATCACATTACTAGCCTCTGTATCACAGCATGGGCGTTGGAGATGAGGCAGTGAGGAGGAGGAGTCACAAGAAATCAAACCTCACTGGTAAATGGGAGGCGGATCTGTGATCTGCCGCACACAAGGTGCTTTAGCTTGTGTACAGGACACAATTTATGGAAAGCTGTACCACTTTTACGTGGTAATAATACAGAACCTGGCTGGAATGTTTTAATGAAGTTTAGTGGGTGTCACCCTGTTCCTCTGGTCTCAGCGATGGGAGGCGTTCCCCCAAATCTTTCCTGAGGTTTGTGCCCCTATTACATTTGAGAAATTACATATAACAAAAATAAAGAGAGACGGATATAATAAAAGAGATACGATTAAAGGGGAGAGAGGGACTGACAGGAGAGAGAAAGGAAAGGCAGATAGTAGGGAGACTTCTCATCCAGTCCATAAAGCAGCTGTGATACATGGACACCTTCTCCTGGAAACTTTCCCTAGCCTAGCGCATGTGACTTACCAAAACCCATCCACCGTATGCGTACTGTCTTCTGGGATGGGGTGTGTAAAGAGAACCTGGGGATGGGCATATAAATGGAGTTTTTTTGGCCTGGGGAGGGTATATAACTGGGTACTTGCCTTGGGGTATAACTGGGGGTACTGGGCCTGGGATGGGGGTATAATGGGGTACTGGCCTGGGAGGGGTGTAAATAAGGGGATACTGGCCTGGGGGATAAAAATAAACGGGGCCTGGGGGAGGGGTGTAAAATCGGGGTACGGGCTGGGCATATACCCGAGTACTGGGCCTGGGAGGGCGTAGGTGAGGTGGGTATAACTGGGTACTGGGGGAGGGGGGTAAGTCGGTTTGCCAGGTGTCCGGTCTTGAACTGGATGTCCTGTATTTGGCAACCCGTCAGTAAAAAGAGCGGTCCTCTGTAATAATACTGGACATGTTATGTGTCCAGTATTTCCTCCCTGGACATAGTGCCTGACGCACTTTCCCCATTGAGTCAGTATTTTTTGGAGATCCCCTGGCGACACCTGGATAAAGTGGCACATGAAGCTCTGCTATACAGAGTATCACTGTCCCTGGTTACAAACAACTTCATCTCCTGCAGGTCCGAGACACCGATACACATCGAAGGTGGTGTCCCTTTGTACTACAGCACGACGAGGCCTACGAGGCGGGCTACAAAGGCGGGGTACGAGGCGACCGAGGCGGACTAACTCAAAGTGGACGAGCGGGCTATAGGCGGACGTGAGGCGGGCTTCAGGAGGCGACGAAACGGACACAAGTGGGGTGACGAGGTGGAAGACGAGAGGTATGAGGGGGCGTGCTGCTTCCCCCTTCTCAGGCTGGGAATTTCCCGTGTCAGGTACCAGATGGGCCAGGAATGTGGGAATAGGGGTAATTCTTAGGGGCCGTGAGAAGATCCCGGAGAGGTACCAAGGGGCCAGGCCGAGAAACAGGGGTATCTAGGGGCCCTGAGAATGGTTTTGAACCGCAGAGAGGCACATAGACATTAGGCTGCGGGACAGGGCAGGAAGTGAGGGAGATGGGATATTGTTGGGCGTGAGGGGGCAGGTACTTACTAGATTGAGATAGGGATATTGGGGTGGGGCGTGAAGGGGGCAGGTATAGAGGGCGATAAGGGATATTGGAGCTGATGGGCAGGTACTAGGGAGATAGGGATATTGGGCGTGAGGGGCAGGTACTAGAGGGAGATAGGGATTAGGGCGTGAGGGGCAAGGTACTAGAGGGAGATAGGGCTATTGGGCGTGAGGGGCAGGTACTAACTCGAGGGAATAGGGATATTGGGCGTGAGGGGCAGGTACTAGAGGGAGATAGGGGATATTGGGCGTGAAGGGGCGGTACTAAGGGCGATTGGTATTTTGGCGTTAGGGGGGCTGTCTCAGAGGGAGATAGGGATATTGGCGTAGAAGGTGAGAGGGTACCAGTAGCAGGCGTGCACGGTTACATGGCCCGAGGCTAAACTTTATATTTGCGCCCCGGCCGCCGCAGTGTAGTAAAAAAAATAGATAATAACATAATAAACACGGCGTAGCTATTGGGCTGCAGGGGGCCCTATAAACCTCACCCCGCGCGACGTACTATCATAAAAGGGCGACAATACGGTAAAAAAGAAAAATAAATTTTTAAAAAAAAGATAAATAAAATTTTAAAAAAAATAAGAGGAAAAAATAATATGATTATTAATGCGCCCCCTATGGACCTCTGCTGCGCTAGGCGAGACCGCCTAATGAACGACCGGTCCCTGCGCGATTGCGGGTAGGAAGGGTGATGGGATAGATTATGCAGGGGGATGGGGGAGCAGGTGAGTGATAACCATGGGCCAAGGGCCCCATCAACCCGCTCTCTATATAACTGGTGTGCCCTTGTGTCTAAAAAACGCTGATGACTGTGCTGCTCCATCTTATCTCAAAACTGCGTCATGATTCCCAGGTTACCACCGATCGCCATTTACTGGGGTCAGGAAGGGAAGTTTTTTCCCCCATTTCCATCAGCAGGGGTTATGATTTCGCCTTCCTATTATCACAGCAACAAACTAACTGCCTGTGTGCATGAATTATCAGTGGAATCTGTATACAGACCACCTGCCTGGTCTTCATCTCTTTTGCTGCCGAGGGCCTCAATGCATTGCTCCTGGCTTGTTTACTATAATCGCTCTGCAATGTCTGCAGGCCCTACCGCAAAGAGATTACTTATTCAATAAAATACTCTCTTTAATCCAACCTATGTGTAGTGTCTTTTCTATCCTTTGTATCATATTTGCCCAACAGCTCAGTGATTCTCACCTCAGGACGCTGCCAACCGCTGCTGGCCAATCCCGGTGTGAAGGGGATGGTTTATAGGGTCACATATACCTTCTGCTAATACACAAGTGCAACATGAAGGCCCTCTGGTCACTGTCATAATCTTTTATTACACAAAACGGTATCTAAAAAGGTAAAGAACTACCGGGATTCTGCTAACCAAATTCTCTAATTACAAAACCAATTACAAATCATTTAGATTGGAGTGATTCCAAAATTGAAGGGGAGTCAAATATAGGGTAATGCATATCAAATATCCCCAGAAAAGTAGGCTGAACATACTCCTTAGTCCAGGGTGTGCAAAATTTTTTTAACGCTGCTCCCCCTCCCTGACTTCTTCACGCCTCTCCCCTTCTCCACCCACCCCTCGCTCTCTTCTGTCGCCATCCTGTCCCGCTTTTCGTGCCAGTTTGTGGTCCCTCTCTACCTCCCTGTTTCCGCGGATTTTCCCTCCCGCCTTCCCATAGTTCCCCCGCTTTCTCCTGCGTGTGGTCTGGTCCGGAGCAGCTTGCCATGGCGATGTGTCGCCGAAGATCAGGTAGGAGAAGCTGCAGAGACAGCGGCTGTCGCAATTTCATTTAATGCCTTGGGGGGAAGCGGGACTCGCTCTGTAGCCACCACGCCCCCCCCCTTCAAATCCTCCGGCCCCACCTTTGGCACGCCCTGCCTAGTCATATGCATTAATTGTGAGGCGGAACTGTACTGTTCTAAATGTTAACACAAATAATAACATTTTAATAGTAACGATAACGCTGAAACGTGATAATTATATCAGTGATACAAAATGTCATTAAAATCCCCATACTGAGAAGGCTGGTCGTGAAAATGTATTGTATTGTATGTCTTTATTTATCTACGCCATAAATGTACATAGCGCTTCAACAGTAGGTTACAATCTTATATATAAAATCAAAGGTTGTACTAGCTGCGGTGAGATCTGATGTCCTCAGCCTGTTGCCAATCAATTGGTGGTGTGACATCAACCCAACTGCCACTCTCTTTCCCTCTTCCCCATCGCTCGCAACACACACCCCACACACAACACCCCAACACACACACCCCCGGCGCTCATCTCTCCCCCACTCCCTCTCTCTCTCTCTCCCCTCACTCGCCTTTCCTCTCATCTCTCCCCTCACTATCCTCTCACCTCTCTCCCTCCGCTCTCCGTGATCTCCATCCCCGGCGGGGGAACATGCAGCGGCAGGCAAGGCTGCAGCTGTCTCGCGGCGTCTAGATGGCGGCGGCAGAAAAAAACCAACCCCCTTCTGCCTCAACGCGGCGCCCTAGATGCGGCGGACGGAGTAGAGGTTAGTGTCGCATGTGTGTCCGCTCATAGGTGACGTGGGTGGTGGGGGGGGGGGGGTGGGGGGGGGGGGGGGGGGGGTTTGGGGGGGTGGGGTGTGGACCTGTGTGTGTGGGTGTGTTCGCCCCCCCCTGCCTTTCAACCCCCCCCTGCCTTTCATTCACCCCCCCCCCTGGCCTTTCACCACCCCCCGCCCTCCTCCCCCCTGCCTTTCACACCCCTCCTGCCTTTCACACCCCCACCCTGCTTTCACACCCCCCCCCCCGCGTTCATTTCAGCCAGGCCCCCCCCCTGCCTTCAGCCCCCCTGCCTTTCACTCCCCCCTTGCCTTTCACGCACTCCCCCCCCTGCTTTCATTCACGCTCCGCCCCCCTGCCTTTCCCCACTTCCTCCCTCCCCCCCTTCCTCTTTCACATCAGCCCCCCCCTGGCCTTTCACTCACGCCCCCCCTGCCTTTTTTTTTTTTTTTTTTTTTTTCACGCTCCCCCCTGCCTTTCACGCCCCCCCCCGACTTTCATTTCATTTCACGCCCCCCCCTGCCTTTCATCATTCACCGCCCCCCCTTCCTTTCCCTCACTCCCCCCCCCTTTCCTTTCACCCCCCTTTCTTTCCTCATCATTCAACGCCCCCACCTGCCTTTCATTCCACGCCCACCCCTGCCTTTCAACGCCCCCCCCTGCCTTTCACATTTACGCCCCCCCGGTCTTCACCCCCCCCCTGCCCTTTCTACCCCCCCCTGCCTTTGACGCCCCCCCCCCCGTCCTGCTTTTTTCATCATCACGCCCCCCCCTCCTGCCTTTCACGCCCCCCCCCTCCATCCTGCCTTTTCACGCCCTCCCCCCCTCCTGCCTTTCACGCCTCCTCCTTCCTTCAACGCCCCCCCCCTGCTTGACGCCCCCCTCCTGCTTTGACGCCCCCACCCTCCTGCCTTTCATCACCGCCCCTCCCTCCTGCCTTTCACGCCCCCCCTCCTGCCTTTCATCAATCACTCTCTCCCCCTCCGCCTTTCACGCCTCCTGCCTTTCAATCACATCACTCCCCCCCCTCCTTCCTTTCACGCCCCCCCCTCCTCCTGCCTTTCACACCCCCCCCTCCCGCCGCCGGGCAACGCCGGTATATCAGCTATTATCATTAAATAACAAATAATATAAATAACAATCATGGGATAAGTGCTTCGACATACGTAAAAGTAACATTAAGGAAGGAGTCCCTGCTCCGAGAGCTTACATCTAATTGGTAGGTATGGAGAACGTACAGAGACGTAGGAGGGAATCCTAGTAATTGCGCGCAGGGGCCACTTTATGTGTCATGTTCCCAGATATCAGTGCTATTCATATGCTTCCCTTAAGCAGATTTGTCTAAGGTGGGCTTAAAGGGGAATCGCGAGGGGGCTAGTCCGGGTTATTGAGGGGAAGGGCATTCCAGAGTTGTGGGGCAAAGTCCAGTGAAAACCGTTTTAAGGCGAGAGAGCTTTATGATTACAAAGGGGGTAGCAAGAGACATCCTTGAGCAGAATGTCAAGAGTCGTGTGGTGCTAGCGAGAATTAGGGCTGAGATGTAGAAGGGGCAAAGAATGTAAAGCTTTAAAAGTGAGGCAGGAGAATTTGATGTGGATACGTGAATTTAATGGAAAGCCAGGATAGGGATTTCAATGAGGGGAGATCGAAACAGATTTAAGGAAGGTAGAGTGATTCTGGCCAGCAGCTTTAGGATAATGTAGGGGATAACAGTGAGAGGCAGGAATGGGGGGGCCGGACAGCAGAGGTTGCAGTAAGCGAGACGTGAGAGAATGAGGCCTGAGTCAGAGTTTTGTCAGTCCGAAAGTAACAGAGTAAAGGGCTTATATTTGTGATATTGGCGAGGAAAAAGCGCCAAGTTTTAGAAACGTTTTGAATATGAGAGGAATGAATGAAGAGAGGATCAGTGTAACCCCGGATGGGCAGCGTGCTTGGCACTGGGTGATATTCGTATTTCCATAGCAATGTGAAGGAGATAGTTATGGCCAGGGTAGGAGCCAGGGCCTCAATAGAAATACCCATAGCCAAGGCAAGATTGCTGTATGCAGCCACGGAGGCCATCGGCATTAGGCAGGAGGTGTTCAGCGGCTGGGAACAATATGTTCCATATAATTATCTGTTTAGGGGCCAGATGAGTCTCATGGTGTAGGAGTGATTGAGGGGTGCGCGGAGGTACAGGTAACACCCCAAATAGATATATGCACAGTCAGTAGTATATATACAATAAGGTAAATATACAGAGCTTTAGAATGCGTTGCTAAAGGCACATAGCCATGGAAGGATGTACAGATAAACACGCCCCAATACAAGCCGTTAATTGGATTTCATTCATTCCAGGACTCTGACCATAATCATTGGGTTAAAATCAAGGACACTTTCCATTGAAAAATAGATAAAGGTTTGGGGTCACTGAGTAATGAGCACACATAGTTATCACAATTTAGCCAAATATGAGAGTGTTCAGTTTCTCTGCACACTATCCTTATCAAATGTTGTCTTCCTTTTCAATTTTAATATGTATTTTTCTAATGTATTGTGTTATTGAATGTTAATTAGCATAACTATGTGTTGATATTACATCATCATTCCTCCATAATTATATATATACACTGTATATATATATATATATATATATATATATATATATATATATATATATATATTTCCCATACAAGAATCTATTATTATCTAAATCAGTAACATCTGTGATCTATTATGCCATTACCAATTGGCCTGTGGGACTATAAAACCTTTACGAGTGAGTTGTAGCATTATCCCCTGATGAAATCAGCCGTGTGCTGAAGAAACGCGTAGGTACTTTCTTCTCGTTGCTATTGCCGCACTATAAGTCCTGACGCCGGAAGGGAAGTTGGCACGCGACCAAGACGAGACACCGGAATTACAGAGTGGAATCACAACTGCACGCCACAGATTGACGGAGGACCGCACTGCGAGGGGCGCAGCCTACCGAGTTTCCCGGTCAACATCCAACGTGTGGAGCTGC
>WSYH01000780.1:114121-144384 GCA_036426205.1 Ascaphus truei
GGAAGTAGAGCGTAGGTGTCGCAGGGTTCGACTCTAGGTGACGTGTGTGTGTGACACTGTGGTGTGTGTGTGGGTCGACCCCCCTGCACTTGCACCCCCCCCTGGACCTTTCACCCCCCCCTGCCTTTCACCCCCCCTCCCCTGCCTTTCACAACCACTCTGCATTTCACACCCACCACCCTGCGCTTTCACCACCCCCCACCCTGCCTTACGCCCCCTGCCTTTACGCCCCCCCATTTGCTTTCACGCCACCTGCCTTTCACGCGCCCCCCGGCCTTCACGCCCCCCTGCCTTTCACGCCCCCCTGCCTTCACGCCCCCCCCCGCCTTTCACGCCCCCCCTGCCGTTCACGCTCCCCCCTTGCCTTTCACGCCCCCCCCTGACGTTCACGCCCCCCCCTGCCTTTCACGTCCCCCCCTGCCTTTCACCCCCCCCCCTTGCCTTTCACGCCCCCCCCCATGCCTTCACGGCCCCCCCTGCCTTCCGCCCCCCCTTGCTTTCACGCCCCCCCTGCTTTCACGGCCCCCCTGTCTTCACGCCCCCCCTGCCTTTAACACCCCCCCTGCCTTTGACCGCCCCCCCCTCCGGCTTTTCCACGCCCCCCCTCATGCCTTTCACGCCCCCACCCCCCTCCTGCCTTTCACGCCTCCCACCCTCCTGCCTTTAACGCCTCGCCTTTCACGCCCCCCCCCTGCCCTTGACGCCCCCCCCTACTTTGACGCCCCCCCCCTCCTGCCTTCAAGCCCTCCCTCTGCCTTTTCACGCCCCCCCTCCTGCCTTTCACGCCCCCCCCTCCTGCCTTTCACACCCCCCCTCCCTGCCTCCGGGCAACGCCGGGTATATCAGCTAGTATCATATAAATAACAAATAATATAAATAACAGATCATGGGAATAAGTGCTTCAGACATACTGTAAAAGTAACATTAAGGAAGGAGTCCCTGCTCCGAGGAGCTTACAGTCTAATTGGTAGGTAGGGAGAACGTACAGAGACAGTAGGAGGGAATACTAGTAAGTGCGTCTGCAGGGGGCCAAGCTTTATGTGTCATGTGTCCATGATTATCCAGTGCTATTCATATGCTTCTTTAAGCAGATGTGTCTTAAGGTGGGTCTTAAAGGTGGATAGCGAGGGGGCTAGTCGGGTATTGAGGGGAAGGGCATTCCAGAGGTGTGGGGCAGTCAGTGAAAAAGGTTTAAGGCGGGAGAGAGCTTTAGATACAAAGGGGGTAGAAAGAAGACATCCTTGAGAAGAATGCAAGAGTCGGGATGGTGCATAGCGAGAAATTAGGGCTGAGATGTAAGGAGGGGCAGAAGAATGTAAAGCTTTAAAAGTGAGCAGGAGAATTGAGTGTGAGATACGTGATTTAATCGGAAGCCAGGAGAGGGATTTCAGGAGGGGAGACGCGGAGACAGATTTAGGAAAGAGTAGAGTGATTCTGGCAGCAGCGTTTAGGATAGATTGTAGGGGAGACAGGTGAGAGGTAGGAAGGCCGAACAGCAGGAGGTTGCAGTAATCGAGACGTGAGAGAATGGAGGGCCTGAGTCAGAGTTTTAGCAGTTGAGTAACAGAGGAAAGGGCGTGCGTGGGCTACTGGGTGAATGATCGTATTTCCAATAGCAATGTGGAAGGAGATAGTAGGGCCAGGGTAGGAGCCGGAGGGCCTCAGTATAAATACCCCTAGCAAGCAGATTGCTGTATGCAGCCACGGGAGGCCATCGGCATTAGGCAAGGTGCATACAGCGGCTGGGAACAATAATGTCCATATAATTATCTGTTTAGGGGCCAGATGGAGTATCTATGGTGTAGGAGTGATTGACCCATACAGGTACACCCAAATAGATATATGCACAGTCAGTAGTATATGCTGGTAAATATACAGAGCTTTAGAATGCGCTGAAAGGCACAATAGCCATGGTAGGTATATACAGTATAAACACAGCCCCAATACAGCCGTGTCTCCCAGTGGCTCTAAACTTCCAATCTCTGTCTCGCTCGTGAGCGTCACCGGCGTGACGTCACTACACCCCAACGCGCGGTTTGCGTGACGAGTCTCGCTTCTTCCGGGGGGAGGAGTCACATATAGCTGCTTCAGTGTATCAGATATACCCTGAAGCATGGGTGCAGCTAGAGAAGTCAGCCAATAGAAAGGTGTCCGGTGAAATAGACGTCGTCACGGACACCCAAAGGTAAACAAAGTTTGGAAGGCACTGTCATATATGGTCAGTATATAAAGGAGTATAGTAGGTTGTGTAGAAAGCCAGTGCATCAGAAAAAACAAGTCCTGTTTGACATAATAAACTGAGGTTTACAATAAACTCCTTCAATGTAAGCATATAACATAACGAAGCCCTAATAGGGTTAGGGGACTAGTACCTAATGCCAACGACACCATAAATAAATAGTACAGACCAACGTCCCATATATCAGAGAAAAAAGGGGTACAGCTACCCACAAAGTGAACTCACTCAGTTTCTCCTGGAGTATCCAATCTCAGAATCTCCATAGGAGTGCAATCTCCCAGGTGATGGCAGGAACAGGTAGGAAAATAAGGCAGTGCACTGCCCAAAGTAACAGAAGGAGGCTCACGGTTTTTAGCAACAAAAAAATAGATGTATTACATAAAAAGTGGACAAAAGGGTCCCACCTAGGCCACAGCAGGGGTCCACCAACGCGTTTCAGGCAAAAATGCCCTTTATCAAGGTGTACAGAACAACCCAAAAAGCTCCAATTTATAATACAGCACTAATCGTGCTATCACGGAGTCTGAGAGTGAGAGAGTCTGAGAGTGAGAGAGTCTGAGAGTGAGAGAGTCTGAGAGTGAGAGAGTCTGAGAGTGAGAGAGTCTGAGAGTGAGAGAGTCTGAGAGTGAGAGAGAGTCTGAGAGAGAGAGAGAGAGAGAGTCTGAGAGAGAGAGAGTCTGAGAGAGAGAGAGTCTGAGAGAGAGAGTCTGAGAGAGAGTGTGTCTGAGAGTGAGAGAGTCTGAGAGAGAGAGTCTGAGAGAGAGAGAGAGAGAGAGAGAATCTGAAAGTGAGAGGGAGAGAGTCTGAGAGTGAGACAGAGAGAGAGAGTCTGAGAGTGAGAGAGAGAGAATCTGAAAGTGAGAGGGAGAGAGTCTGAGAGTGCGAGAGTGTCTGAGAGAGAGAGTGTCTGAGAGAGAGAGTGTCTGAGAGAGAGAGTGTCTGAGAGAGGGAGTGTCTGAGAGTGAGAGAGAGTCTGAGAGAGAGAGTCTGAGAGAGAGAGAGAGAGAGAGAGAGTCTGAGAGTGAGAGAGAGAGAGTCTGAGAGTGAGAGAGAGAGAGTCTGAGAGTGAGAGAGAGTCTGAGAGTGAGAGAGAGAGAGTCTGAGAGAGAGAGTCTGAGAGAGAGAGTCTGAGGGAGCAGGTCTTGGAGGAGAGAGTCTGAGAGAGAGAGGTGAGGATGAGACGGAGGAGAGAGAGAGGAGAAGTCTGAGAGTAGAGAGAGGAGACGCAGTCTGAGAGTGAGAGAGAGAGAGAGTCGGAGAGTGAGAGAGAGAGAGAGAGTGGAGAGAGTGAGAGAGAGAGAGTCTGAGAGTGAGAGAGAGAGAGAGTATGAGAAGTGAGAGAGAGAGAGTACTGAGAGTGAGAGAGAGAGTGGTCTGAGAGAGAGAGTGTCGAGAGAGAGGAGAGAGAGTGTATGAGAGAGAGAGTGTCTTGAGAGAGAGTGTCTGAGGAGAGAGTTCTGAGAGAGAGAGAGAGAGTCTGAGAGAGAGAGTCTGAGAGAGAGAGTCTGAGAGAGAGAGTCTGAGAGAGACAGAGAAAGTCTGAGAGAGAGTCTGAGAGAGAGAGAGAGTCTGAGAGAGAGAGAGTCTGAGAGAGAGAGAGTCTGAGAGAGTCTGAGAGAGAGAGAGAGTCTGAGAGAGTTTGAGAGAGAGAGAGTCTGAGAGAGTCTGAGAGAGAGAGAGAGAGAGAGAGAGAAAGTCTGAGAGTGAGAGAGAGTCTGAGAGTGATAGAGTGAGAGAGAGTCAGAGAGAGAGAGAGAGTCTGAGAGAGAGAGTCTGAGAGTGTCTGAGAGAGAGAGAGTCTGAGAGAGAGCGAGAGAGAGAGAGTCTGAGAGTGAGAGAGAGAGTCAAAGATGCCAAGTGTCAGGAAGAAAACATTCATTTTATCGTTGTTCTTGTTCTTTTTTTTTTATAGTGTACTTTTCGAAATAAACCTACATTTCTATGAAAATTGAAGTTTTTGTTTTTTTGCGGCCCACCTAAACTTAAACCTTGTTTATTTGGCCCGGGTTAGCCTTTGAGTTTGACATGCTTGCTGTAATGCGATTCAGGCCCCGGTAGTCTATACACGGTCTGAGAGTACCATCTTTTTTCTTAATAAAAAAGAATCCGGCCCCCACGGGTGAATTGGAATGCAGTATAAAGCCCCTCTTCAAGTTCTCGTGAATATATGCGTCCATGGCCTTCGTCTCAGGAAGAGAGAGGGGGAAGGACTTGGATTTAGGCAATGTGTATCCAGGCACCAAGTCTATCGGACAATCGTAAGATCTGTGTGGGGGTAATAACTCGGACTGAGTTTTGCTGAAGACATCCATAAGATCTGCGAATGGGGCAGGTACATCTCCTTTAGGGTTGGATGTGGTAGCCAGCAGTTGGGGCGGAAGTACAGCTGGTGAAAAAGATTTCTCTGACCTTGACCTCCGGACAATGGGATCTGGAGATGTCCAATTGATGTTCGGATTGTGCTTCTGCAGCCACAGTAAGCCAAGGGTGACAGGTGTTCCAGGAGCATGGATAACATCCAACGCCAGGGTCTCCTTATGGGAATGAGAAGAAAGGGTGAGGGGACTGGTCTCCAAGGAGATGAAAGCCGGGTTGAGAGGGCGGCCGTCGATCCCTACCAAGGCAACGGGAGTTTCCTTCTTAATGAGTGGAATCTGGTTCAATTCCGAGAATTTTTAACAGGTGATCCAGAATGATCACAAAAAGGATTCCCACTGATTTGCACACAGCCCAAATTATCATAACAGTATTAAGGGAATAATTGGTCCCAACATTCATATAATACAAGAAACCAGGAGGTTTAAAACACAAAAATAAAAAATTATTTATTAATCTTTGCTAACGCTTCTAAGGGAAACAAAATTGTATTTTTGAAATTTTAGGTGTATATTAATAAAATCATTTAAAAAAGAAAGCACTGGAGTATGCCTATATGTTACGCTCTTCTATAACTTCAAATGTATGCATAAAGTATGCGAGTATATGCATGAGGAAAATGTGTGTTCATTCACACCACATGTGAGCAAGGTAAATTCACAAAGCACTATGGAGTCTATAGTGAATGACTCCTCACACAAATCAGGTATATATTAGTTGTTAAGTATACACATGGTAACCTCTATGGAAGATAGAATTATACACAAAGTGTAACCATAGACCATGAATCATGTGACATTATAGACCTGAAATGTGGCCATCAGCAGAAAAACGGATACAGTTGTAGCTGCCAATCCCCAGATGTATAGTTACATTTATATAGGCTGTATCCACATCTAATGTGTGATTTTGACTGCCATATAAGGGGTTAATATCCCCATTGCTTGTATCTGTTCTCAGTCAAAGTATGCTAAGTGTATACACACTATTGGAGATTGCCCAGATTGTAATATGGTTAATACAACCGTTCAGCTGCGTCTGCTTGCAATTTACTCTTGCCCGGCATACTCCCTCACTACTCCGAAACCGGCTGACGTCATCAGTGACTGCGTCGCCCAAAAGCCCGACGATCGTTTAGCGCCGTTCCTCGGCGCTTCTTCAAATCGAAAGTGTTGGTGCTCGGAGCGGCGTACCTGTAGACGTTGGTCCACCCGAGATGCCTGGGAGATCAGTTCCTCCAGAAGTCCTGGCCTGGGTTGTGAGGCGAGCTTGTCCTTTACGGAATTCGTAAGTCCTCACCAGAAAACTGCGACTAAAGCCTCCTGACCCCACCGAGTCTCAGCTGCTAGGGTCCTGAACTCCAAGGCTTACTGGGCCACGGGCCGACGTCCCTGTGTAAGCTGAAGCAAAGAGTCAGAAGCAGTCTCCTGTCGTGCGGGTTTATCGAAGACCTGACGAAAGTCGCGTCTAAATGCCGCATAATCCCTAGTAATTTCGGGGCGTAGTTCCCATATAGGGGAGGCCCAGGCCAGGGCATTTCTCGTGAGTAGGCTGTAGACGTACGCCATCTTTTTACGTCCGGTGGAGTACTGCTGCGGAGCCATCTCAAACTGGATCTCACATTGATTGAGAAATCCGCGGCAGGCGTGCGGGTCCCCATCGTACGGCTTGGGTGCCAGGATCTTCGGGCTCGGTTTCGCGGCGCCCACTGGTTCCACGGGTGCCGTAAGGAGGAACCACAGAGGGTGTCTGTAAGGAGAGATCTTCTACCTGTCTGGTAAGAAGAACTAGCTGATCGGTCATAACCTGGATTTGCTGGTACATGGCAGATAACATGCTACAACGTTCAGTCTGATCTGCGTCTTGTGTGCTCGACATAATGTTACGCCGGTGCTGCCCGCAGACCAGACCCGTCCCTTATACTGAGGTGGGGATGTAAATGTGCACGCACCCGCAGCAGAAGGAGCGTGTCCGGAGTGTGGTGTTTGGCGTTGCCATGACAGGTGGGAATAGCTGTAGCAATACTTGCCGGTACCGGAAGCAGAGTAGTAGTAGTTGCTGTTAGCCAAGGCCAGGGATAGGTGAGGTCCGGAAGGTAGGGGTCCAGGGGCGAAAGAAGCTGCGTCGTCAGGGAGATCCGGGGTCGAGAGCTAAAGAGAGAAGTCCGCAGAGCCGAGTCGTAACCTGAGTAACAAAGACAATAGGGAGAGCCAGAAATAGACATCCACAAGAGAGACTGTCGAGCGATGTGAGAGGGGTAGGACAGGTACTAAATACTGTGGCTGACCAATGGGAAGCGGAAGCAGGCATAGAGGAGCTCGAGGAGCTGTCCAGGATTGGTCCCCATAATAGACCGCCAGGTGGTAAGGTTTAGGGTTAACTGGTAACCAGGGCGGGGGGTGTGGCGTCACTGCAAGAGCAGTGAATAAATTAACTTGTTTCGGCACGCGCTCCGTAACGGGAGGGGATGCGCGCGCAGGGGCAATGGCAGGCGCCCGAGCACCAGCCGTACGCGGAGCAGCGGCAGCCCGACGGAGAGGACGGGGGAGCCCCCCCACCACGGAGGTCGGACGGGAGCGGTGAGGACAGCCCCACAGCAGCGGGAGCCGAAAGAGGTGAGGGGAGGTCACGCTGCGACCTCCGTGACTCCCGAGTCCTCAGTAGGGCAGCAATATACTAATAAAAGCCAATTGGCCAAAAATAATAAAGTTTTATTAATTTGATTACGACGAAATAGTGATACTTATATACAGTGCTATAAAATAAATATATCACAGAAACATAGAGAAATATAGCGCTCACTAGTATTATGGTGCGGTAAAGGATGTAAATGTGATTGTAGCCCTGGTGCCTAGATTGGCAGTGGGTGCTACCTAAGTGCTAAATTTAAACGTTTTTTAAAAAATAGAGAAAAAGCGGGTATTAGCCGTAAATCTCTAACAAGAAGCACTTTTTATGGGGCACACCATGGCTAGTTTAAAACTTAACATTTAATAGGTCTACTTTTAATATGAACAAGAGAAGCCAAAAAGACCGAGCACTACTTCCCTAAAGGTGAACAAAAAATGATCAAACAAAGCAAAAGGAGAGTATTCCCATTAAAAAAATGAAGCTAATTTATTATCAGCCTGGATTCAAGCAACATACACAGGGACACAGGCCCCCACCATTTAGTGGCAAAAGAACAGGATCTACTACGGTTATTTCCCCTCATACAGAGGTAACAGGAAGGGTTCACAGTGTAGTGTAGGACCTGCATTTTTGGTTATACCTTGACGTTTGGTATGCAGGCTTACGATGCTTTGGCCAAAGGGTTAAACTAAATAACCAAGTAATTATTATTATTATTGAAGTATTTAAACTTGATACTTATTACCATATATGTTTTGTCAATTGGATGTAGCATTGGGCTCCCCTGTCTTTTGGGGTTAATGCAATATACCGCTGATAGACGTGTCAGTATCACCGCATACCAAATGCTCACCAACAACTGAATAAAGAACCCGGGACTCCTGATCTTAAACCTAAATGGTTGCAGTGATATGTGGAGCTCGCTATCTAAATATAACGTTTTATTACATTAATAATGACGAAATAGTGATACTTATATACAGTGCTATTAAATAAATATATCCCATAGAAAGTAGGTGGGTAATCACTCTTACTTGTATTTTGAAATTCAACAACCACAGTGGTAGTTATAATTAACCCATGATCGGTTGAGTCCTGTAATGGCTTAGTACACATGAGATCCTAATTGCACCTGTGTGGAATCATATATTGGTGCTTGTGTTCTATATAATAGTAACCCTCCACCTATCAACTGTGGTGGGCAATTCAGGTACGCATGTAATTATCCACACTATATATGGGTACAGCTATAGGATAGAATTACCTAATCCATATGCAATTCTAGCACGCAGCAAATTAGGCTTCAATACTTCAATCAGATATATATATATATATATATTGAACAGTCCTGATATACAGCCAGGTGATCATGTGCCGATTCTTGCTATTTTATAGATACACAATCACATAAAAGACCCCAAATGATTGCAGTAGATCAATTCTATCAACATGTGGAACTTAGTTAGGTTAGGCAACAGTATAAACAAAAAAGAACAAATATCTCACTGGTATCCTGAATGCTTAATTCTATAGCATCAACCTTACCTATAATTAGGTGCATAATGAGCATATATGTACAGTTGGTCAACAATCGTATATACACTTCTGTCTCACAATGATAGTTTAACCTCAGTCGCTATGCATAGCGTTTGTAGTGCAGACAAGAGTATTAAATCCCTGATCATACTATTATTAATCCCTGATATACAGCCAGATGTTCATGTTGAGTCTTGCTATTGACTCATCCTACCCTTGAGAATGCGCACACCCGCCGAGCAAAACGTACGTCGGGTCGTGACATCACTGCGTTGGCGTCGTGCAGGAAGTAGGACTGATCGTTTCTTTCCAAACATAGGGGCTGCATGGCGATCCTTTTTACACGCATGTATAACGGGTTGATTTATGAGATCTATAGGTATATTTGGGATTTAATACTCTTATCTGCACTACAAACGCTATGCATAGCGACTGAGGTTAAACTATCATTGTGAGACAGAAGGGTATATACGGTTGTTGACCAACTGTACATATATGCTCATTATACACCTATTATTTTATTATTTTGAGCCAATTGGCTTTTATTAGTATATTGCTGTCCTACTATGTGGGGAGCATTTACTACTGGTCACTGTCACGGTAACTTTATGACAAGATATATTATACACCAAAATACCTGGGTCGAACTGAACATGGCTGAGATATGATAAAATATAATTTATTCCTTGAAAAAGGTGAACACACGAGATATACAAATAACAGACAAAATATAGACACTTACTTAAGATGGAATGATGAAACAGTCAAATCTGGACTGGCAGTTCATACAGCAATCTTCAAAATCACAAAGACACAAAAGACACAGAGTATAGGTTGAGCCTCATTTTTATACCATCTCAAACCCATCTCTTAACCCTAGGCTTTGGAGATGCAACCGTGTATGAGCTCCAAGAGCATAGACAGTAGATGCCAAGCAGGGCAAAGTCAATAATATTTATTATTGACTTTGCCCTGCTGGCATCTACTGTCTATGCTTTGGAGCTCATACACGGTTGCATCTCCTTCCAGATTCTTACCGTTGTCTGTCAGAGTTTAGTGCTTTATCATTTATCTTTTGAACTCACCAGCATTAGACCTTGTTTAAGGTCTTTTAGGTCTATTTTTCATCATTTTTTATTCATCTACATTTTTTCAACTAATTTTACAGTTTTCTTTTTCACTCTATTTTTCTACCTTACCTCATACCTGGCAATATTATTGATTCAATGGAAGTTCAAATGTTGGATTCTTGTCCTGTTACAACAATGCCCACACACTTTGCTTTCAACTATTCAGACCACACTGCAAGGTCAAAAAAGGCAGGCCTCGTGTTTGACAAGGGACTGTGCGCTGTTGTTGAAGCACACAGAGGATTTGAAACCTCATTTTTTCAGACTAGAAAATTACATCACGCAAGATATAAGACTCTGGGTGGACTTAATTTCTCTCGAAAATTACGTAAAAGATAAGGGATACCACGTTGGCTTACGAATTAAAAAAGCACCCTCTTTTGGTTTTGACGATAGGGACTTGAGGCACAGTGGATTAAAATCCTTGACCATGTTCCTTCAAACTCATTGAAATTAAATACAACGCAAACTCAAAGAAAAGTCCATTGCAGAGAAGCAAGTTAAAGAACTTCAAAATAAAATTCTTGCGTTTACAGATATTGATAAATTTAATGAAATGGATGCAAAACTAGCACAGCGTGGTAACACCTATAGAGAATGGCATCATGCTGGCACAACAAAAAACAAATATGAAGGTAAAGGGGATTTCTCAAAAAATCAAAATACATGTGGCGAGACCAAAGAGGCCCTAAACCATCTAATAAAAGCAATAAACATACAAAAAACCAAAAACAGGAACAAGGGAATAAGTCTAATAAACCTATGAAGTCTATCCTTAGAAAATCTTCACAGACTGGTTACCAAATAGGCAAGAGCTTTGAGTTGATTTGTCTGATAATGATTTGTGGGTCCTAGTGTTTCCTTTCAGAGAACGAGTCACGCAGCCTCTTCAGCTGATGAAAAAAGCAATCCTGTTACAACCAAAGATCCCTAAACACACCGTCAAAAAACCAAGAAGGAGACGGAGAAGATCCAGACATCAACTGGGTGGTCAGCTCCGTCAAAGAAAATGAGGGTACCAGAATTAGAAGAAACTAATGTGATTAACATCTCTCAATACACACTTAGTAAATCAGAAATTCTTGATTTGGGACTAACATTTGCACCCACTAAGAACTTTGACCTGTTCTCTACAATTGTGGACCTATACAAATTCACAAGAAAATTATCTTTAAAAAGATTTTTCAGACAAAAAGAAAGCCATGCTGATCCAAGGGGACCTTTCAATCCAATCACTTCTGATAGTCATCAGTCCGTAACAATGCCTATCTTTGATATTAATGCTCAATTGTCATTCAAGGAACAGTGTCACCTACAGGACCTCTCAGAGTTATTAAGTGAACAAGATCTGTGAAGATTCTATTCAGAACTTTCTAGGAAGAAAAGACTCTGGTCTTAAAAGACAGTCTAATTCTGTCACCCAGTTTCTAGAGGCCATGCCATAGATGTGTTTCAAGCATCAGTTCAGAGAGATCTGAGATTTCTATCACAAGGCATTTTCACAATGTGTACTGTAGAACAAACCATGCCAATCTTACCCTTGCCCAGCGTGATGCACTTAGAAGCATTCAAAATAACAACACCATTATTATTAAAAAAGCTGACAAGGGAGGTGCGGTAGTGGTGGTTGACTATGATTACTACATTAAAGAGGCCCCACGCCAGCTAGGTGATGAGGATTCATATGTATTATTAAAATCTGACCCCACTATTGCCTTTTCACGTGAGCTTGATGAACTTTTGGATCTAGGGAGAATACTTCAAGTTCTGTCAGTCACTGAGTTTGATATTTTGAGTTGTAAATGCCCCGTTATCCCAATTTTCCATCATTTACCTAAAATACATAAGTCTCTCTTGGCTCCACCCGGAAGACCCATTGTGTCAAGCATAGGGTCTCTAGGTGAGAACCTTTCAATCTATGTTGACCATTACTTACAGCCTTTGGTTTCTGCCCTCCCCTCGTATCTTCTCGATACATCTCATGTACTCTCTATATTTTCAGATTTCACTTGGGCACCTCAATACTTATGGGTCACACTAGATGTGACCTCACTTTATACTAGCATTGCACACGCACATGGTCTTATTTCTGCACGCTTTTTCCTGGAAACACAGTCGGATTTATCACCAGCACATATCACTTTTTTACTAGATAGTATTTCTTTTCTTTTAACACACAACTATTTTATGTTCGCAGGGAATTTTTATCTCCAAACGCGTGGCACAGCAATGGGAACATGCTTTGCCCCCTCATATGCCAACCTATTCATGGGTTGGTGGGAACAGTGCCACGTGTTTGGAGATGAGAACCCCTTCAGACATCTTATAGTTACTTATCACCGGTATATTGACAATCTGATTCTAGTATGGAAAGGCACTATCACTCAATTGCATGCCTTTATTTCACACCTTAATAACAATCCCTTCAACCTTTCATTCACAGCCCAGCACCATCACCATCACATTTCTTATCTTGATCTCTGTCTTTATGTTGATTTAAATATGAGAGTACATACAGATATTTACAGAAAGCCCAATGCTCGTAACACCATACTACATGCCAAAAGCTCCCATGATAAGAATCTTTTTAGAGGCATACCTCGGGGCCAATTTTTACGCCTTCGTAGGAATTGTTCGAGCATTGAGGACTTTGAAATGAGATCACTTGAGATGATTGAGAGATTCGAGGCGAGGGGCTATGATCCCTTTATTCTCCAAGAGGCCTATCATAGTGCAAAATTGGAGCCAAGAGAGAACCTTATAGGAAAACGGGGAACAGTTTCCTCTACTAAACTCAAAAAGAGTACACCTCGTAACAAGGAGAATGACAATTTCCCACCTTTTTTCATTACCAGGTTTAGCAACCAATCATATGACATTAAAAGGATTATTAAAAAATATTGGCACGTACTAGCTACTGACCCTCTTCTTAAAGATATGGTGACCCACG
Organism: Ascaphus truei; assembly: GCA_036426205.1. Lineage (NCBI taxonomy): Eukaryota > Metazoa > Chordata > Amphibia > Anura > Ascaphidae > Ascaphus > Ascaphus truei. Next base: position 126,984 of record WSYH01000780.1, read on the forward strand.
ATCCTCGTGTGGTCTTTCAAAGATCTCAAACAATGGGTAATTTGATATCCCCTAGTGTGCCTAGATTAATCTCTAAACCTAAGGAATTTTTTCCTAATCTTGTTGGCTGCTATCCCTGTCACCACTGTAAGACGTGTAAATATCTTTTGAAGACTAAAACGTTTTCAGGGTCTGAGAATACTAGAGTGTTCAAAATATTGTCATGCATTACATGTAACACTGATCATGTGATTTATATGCTCATATGTGGTTGCAATAAACGGTATGTGGGACTAACCACGAGACCACTAAAGCAACGCATACTTGAGCATATGAGATTAATTCTAAAAAGAGACCAACTGCACCCGGTTTCTAACCATTTTGACATATGTCAAAAAGGAAGTTTGTTGAACTTCAGATGTGTTGCACTGGAGTCTGTTAAAATGCACTACAGAGGTGGAGATAGAGCCAACTTGCTTCACAGACGTGAGGCATTTTGGATATTTACACTCAATACCTTAGTACCCAATGGGTTAAATATTGATTGGGATTTGAAGAGTTTTCTTTAGCATTATACTCCTGCATTACACTTAGAATAATTGGTATATATACCGTGCTTTAATAACAGTTACTGAACTAGTGCTTCTTCCCTTTTCCCTTTTCTAATGCATCCCTCCTCTTGCTGTGCATCCATACAAACTCAAGTGTCACTCTCTAACATATATTGTTTGCCAGGTTGATGTATTATTTGATGCTTTCTGGTTTTGTTTAATTATGTTAGTGATTTAGATAGTTTATTCTTAGTGTATGTTCCTTTCCCAATTATGTTTATTGGAATATCCTATGAAGCTTTGTATGTTTAACTTTATTCCTGCATCAATGGGCTAATTATTTACCTATCCACCTTGATGGGTTATAGTCATTGGCCAGTTAATTATTCCATATGAGGCATGATAGGATGTGATATCATTTAATTGGGACACAACATTAGGAATTATCTTTGTCCAATATTTATTCAATTCCATGTATTCATTATCATTCTTTTTTACTATTATTTTTATTATTATTTTTTCACATTATTTACATTTATTCTGTCTTTATATATAGTGTATTATTTTGTTTTTTCCTAATTCTGTTTTTCTTCTGTTCTGGTCTTTTCCTTTTCTCTCTGCAAAACAAAATTAATTGGTTATTCATTTCAGCTGTTTTGCATGACGGGGAGTGTGTTAAATACCCAGGGCCTCCCCTTTCCCTGTACTCCTTGAGAAAGCGCCATAGTGGGCGTGAAACGCGTGGGAGAGTTTGTTACTGTCTGTTTTTTTGTTTTTATGTAGCCAAATAAATTAGCTTTTAACCCCTCTTGCTGGTGAGTTCTTACCTTTTTTCCTGGAGCGGATGGACCACGGATCCTTCCCCTTCTCTGCTCTTAACCCTAGGCGCCTAGCTGGCTAGCAGACTCCTTTGAAGTAAAATCTTTAAGTGTGAAGTATGACACTTACAAACCACTCAACTTCTTTGTTCCTGGCCCTAGTGTAAATAATCAGGGCGGTTAACCTTTGATCAGACGGCTTATGTTAAACCATCTGGCTGCCCTTCCTGACCTATTAGCATAGCAGATGGAAGTCTGCATCCTCATCTCAGATCCAAAATACTATACACAGTTTAATATCTTCACATATTAATAAGTTCCGTTCTGTTGGGCTTCGTGGGTCGAAAATTGCCAGTTTTTTATGCCTACAGTGACTCTACATAGTGGCCAAATTTCAACTCTCTGCGACCTCCAGAACCGTAGATTCATAAAGGGCACTTTAAAACATTTTTAAAATACAGGATTCGTCCCTTTAAAAATGAATCTCTGCTTTTCACTCTTTCCCCATTGAAAACAACGGGCTCCGCCGCCATGGGCTTCAATGGAGCAACTCCGCCGTTGCAGTCAATGGAGTTCCCCGCCATAGACTTTCAATGGGGAAACCGCCACCATTGGTCTATGGGAAAAACCACAAATCTTTACATTCGACCACACTCCGTCCGGTTGTTCGGAGAGGGTTGGGAATGGCCATGCATTAATGCCGGAACCTTGGCTACATGCCACCCAAATCCCAGCCCTCTGGTCCGTCCAGAACCGGAGATATGGACTTACACTTTTTACTATTTCACACTTAGCCGTTTTACCACCATGCGGCTTTTCCCCATTGGAATCAATGGGCGGTGCCGCCATAGACAATGCATGGGCGCACGCCGCCATTGGATTCAATGGGGCCTCCACTCCGCCATTAAAGTCAATGGCGCAACCCTCCTTCTCCGCTCGACCCTTTACGGGGGTCCCTCATTCCAGGACCCGGTGGGGGTCGTGTGTGGGGGTCCCTAGGGGCTAGGGGCAAAAATAATTTTATTCCCAGGTGCCCTAGAACCCCAGATTCCCACGCCAATTGTCGTTAAACTTGACCGAAGTGATTAAACTCTTTTCAAAATCATTGTATCCGCTTTTGCGGGCTGCGGTTTGGATGGTTGCCAACCTGTTCCTCGAGGCCGGCATCGAGGAATCCTCATTGAAGTCAATGGCCCCATTGACGTACAATGGGAAACCGCCGCTCCTCCTCTCGGACGCCACCTGCTGATCGTCGCTGGAAAACAGGTCCAAAACCGCTACTTCTGCCATTGGAATACATTGAGCCCCAATGGCGACCTATGGGACTCTGCAAAATGGTGCCTGAAAAGGCGGGAACATGGAACAACGGGCTATAAACACTAAGTTATAGTATTCACAGCAACAGCATCTGCTCCACGGCCGTATCAGAGATTAGCCCCTGAGGAAGACTTTTAAAGTGGAAACGCGCGTTGGGTGAATCATTGATTGCAAAGTGGCCACTGTTGGTGACATTCAGAGTGGAGAACGATTTCATTCAGCTCAGTGTATGCTGTGACGGCCGTGTTTGTGTATAGTGCGAGCACAAGCGCGAAGGGGTGACTGGTGCTTCGTGCGACAACCAAGTTTGAATTTCCCACGCGACGGCCGGGTCACATGAGCGGTGCGCCCAATGAGGGAGAACCAGCTCCGTGACATCACGGCCACACCCCCTGGCACGCCTCCCCGTCTCCTCTGCATGCAGGACAGAATCTCTCCTGCTGCAGGCGAGCGGGGACACCGAGTGAACACTCACGCGCTCGCCCGCGCTCATTATGGACGCAGCCTTAGGCTACGGGCATGGTCAGCGCTTAGACGCTGACCCGTGCTGAGCCGCGCTGATGCTTGCCAGTGAGCCCCTGCAGCCGCAATGAGAGCGGCTTTAGCAGGGGCTCGCGGAGGCGTAGCTGCCATTTTTTTTTTAGTTTAAGCACTCACGGGAGCGGAGGGACGGTCACGTGAGCGGTTCGCCCAATGAGGGCAAACCAGCTCTGTGACGTCACGGCCACGCCCCAGACGGCGCGCGTAGTAAAGCCAGGGAAAGCACCCGCTTTCCCTCAGCCTCCGCGCTCTATGGACTGACACATAAGAGAGAGAGGGGAAGAGAGAGGAGTGAGAGAGGGGGTAAGAGAGAGAAGTGAGAGAGAGATGGGAAGTGAGAGGGGTGAGAGGGGGAAAGAGAGGAGTGAGAGAGTGGGAAGAGAGAGGAGTGAGACAGAGGAGTGAGACAGAGGAGTGAGAGAGAGGAGTGAGAGAGAGGGTGGAAGGGAGAGGGAGAGGGAGAGGAGTGAGAGAGAGGAGGGGGGGGAGAGAGAGGGGGGAGAGAGGGGAGAGAGAGAGGAGGGGGGGGGCCGTGAGAGGGGAAGATGGAGAGAGTAAGAGAGAGAGGGGCGGCTTGGAGAGGGCGAGGATATGAGAGAGGGGGAAGAAGGAAGAAAGAGGAGGTACCGGAAGGAGGGATGGACCTGAGGAGGAGAGGCGTGGAAGAGAGAGAGAGGAGTGAGAGAGGGGGGGAGAGGAGTGAGAGAGAGGGGGGGAAGAGAGAGGGGGTGAGAGGAGTGAGAGGGGGCAAGAGAGAGGAGTGAGAGAGAGGACAGGGACAATGGGAGAGTGGAGAGGGAGTGAGAGTGCCCCCCGGAGGAGTAAGGGGGCCTGTTTGAGGCCTGTGGAGGGGGCCTGCCGAGCTAACTGCTGATAGGTGGCCAACGGAGGTGCCGATCAGGATCTTCCCTTCTACCAGTCTGCAGCATGCTGCCTGGACAGGCATCACCATGGACAGCTTCCAGCAGGCCACCTCTGTGGATCAGGACAGATTAGTTTTGCTGGCAGGGGCCAGGCCCCTTTCCCTTTACTCCTCGGGCCCGGGACAGAAACACAGCCTGATGTGGCAGTAACAGGTGTAACGGTGTTTCCCGCCCGGTGGGAGATTTGGCCATTACTACGATGTATGGTGCATATACCTGCGGTGACAGGAGGGCTGAGGCGTCCGCCGGTGGTACTGGGGACACAGGACCAGGCTTCTGGGGTTCATACCCTACGTATTCATTAGCAGTGCAGCGCCTCCATCTGCCGTAGGCTCCAGCGAGGAACCTCCCTGTCCCCTCCCGCCCCCATGAGCTCACGTTTAAATATATATATATGTATGTGTGTGTGTGTGTATATACACACACACACACATACACACAAATCGGGTTTATAGTGTGATGTTTTGTGACTGCTAATACTTGTCTTTTTGCTTATCTGAGTGTTGCTGCTTTTGTGCCTTCTCTTATGGGAAGACAGGGTTTCTATATTGATTTCTATGGAGCATGCACCTTGACTTTACATTTGTTGCTTGGAGTGCTGGCTGCTGCTTTTTGTTATATATATATATATATAACCGGCGGTGCGCCAGGCGGCAGCGGCGGGGAGGAGTATGCAGCAGCCCGGCTGGCGAGTATTTTTTTAATTAATGCAAGGGATTGGGCTTCTGTAGAAACATGCCGGCCTGCTTGTGATTGGATGGAGGATGCTGGGGGGCGGGGTTTAAGAATGCCGGGCCGCAGGAGATTGGTCAAGGTATGAGGATGCCGGGGGCGGGGCTTTGACAGCCTGAGCACCTGAATCTCGCGTGCACAGTGACCAGAAAGGGACGTCTGGGTATTGTACAGAAGCGCGGCACATTATCCTCACACAGGCGGAGGAGCTGTGAGCCGCAGTGCAGGCTCCTATTTACATACAAAGCAATACACAACTCACTGGCCTGACTCACTCATAGCTGTTTCTGTGCCAGTCTTATTTGGCACAAACTATAACCATCAGAACTGAATTAGTCTCCTTTGCGAATGAAACATTTTCTTTAGGAAAACCAAAGCAACTCCACAGGGAGCTCTAAACACGACTTCTTCATACACTCACTTATCTACACAAACACGGACTTCTTCATCTTATCTACACAAACACGGACTTCTTCATACACTCACTTATCTACACTTGGCTTCACCACAAGAGGGGCTTGCCCTGGCAGGACTTTACGCTGCATTGTGTTAGTAGCATCCAGCCAATTAAGGGGATAACACTGTCTGTGTAAAGTCATAAAGATTAATGTGTCGGCGGCGGTGCGCCATATTTAGGCTTTAAACTAAAATAAAAATTTAAAAGGGAGACGGGTCACATGTACACCTCACCCCCCAACATCCCATCATCACCCCCTCACTCACTAACTCCCTGCATCAACACCCCTACACTCTCCACATGATGTCATCATCACACTTACTGTCAACACTCCAAACACGCTGCCATCACTACCCTCACACTCACTGCCATTACTACCCTCACACTCACTGCCATCACTACCCTCACACTCACTGCCATCTCTCCACCAATAAGTCTTCAATCAATGCCACCTGTTTCAGATCCCAGCTTTAATACCTCAGTGTTAGGCCACGCCCCATGATTTCTCCCCAATCAGGATAGAGAAAGGGTGTGAAGAAGAGGCGTGGTTAAACAAGACCCTCCCACCCAGGCTCATTCAGCCGCAGCTTTGCTGATTCATATTTTCCTGACGGTGTTTTACTGGAGGAAGAGAAGGATAGTAACCTAACTCCTGAGTGCCTCATTGTCCCATACCAACAATGTGACACCTGTTTAGAAGGTGTAAATGTCTTCACCTGCCCCCCCCCCCATTCAATGCAATAAGGTACCAGGAGCTTTCCTGCCTTCTGATGCTAGCCTGCTCAATGGTAACCCAACTCATGAGTGTCAGTCACCCATGCTCACCCTGTGACAGCTGTTCAGAAGGAGGGAATGTATTAGTCTGGTCTCAGTTTCCAACAATAAGGCACTCAGTGGGGTATGTTACCGCCTGGGGACAGCCTGTCCAGTGGTAACCCAGCTCCTAGGTGCCATATTGGCCCAGGTATCAGTAATGTGTCAAAATTGTACAAGGGAGAATATCTTTAATGTTTTCCAAGGCACTTTGTAGTTGTGTTGCCTTGTGGCGATATAGTTTGCCCAGTGGTAGCCCAACTCCTGAAGGTCTTTCGCCTTTATGACAGCTGCTCAGCAGATTATGATCGATGCTGTGTGCAAATGCACACACTTCCAAAGAAGCACGAGATAATTCACTGGTCTCTGGACCTATACCCCAGTGGCACCATGAGTCCACGCTCAGGAAGGTTTTGTACCTGGAACCGGGCGCAGATAGTGGAGAGATGTGTGGGGTACGGGTTCACGACAGACGGTCGTTCAAAGAGTCAGCTGGAGGAGGATTTAGAAGAATATGAGGGCAGGATGGCCCCGCCAGCAGACAGTACTCAGCCCAGAGTGCAGGATGTCAGTGACCGCTTGGAAGAGGGTGGCGTGGTGCCAGGGGGTGCAGATGGATGTCGCTGCGGCGGCCGGACTTGCTACCTCTGGACTCATTGCACTCCTCACCGCCTGGGGAGAAGGGCTTTGCTATGAACAGCGACTCGAGCTCCTGTCGACAGCGCTTGGAAGGCCCCCTCACTCCCAGCTGGTCAGCGGGGAACAGGACGTTCCCAGAGTAACTGCTGTGGACGCAGCAGAGCCAGCAAATGAATATGTAACCAGCAGAACCTTGGTGAGCAACGCAGCAGTCCCCAGAGAGGCAGCCATTCCGGCTAGGGGGACCAGTCTGCACCTCAGCGGACTCCCAAACATACAGTGGGCAGCGACCCGCCCTATACTGGGGAGTTCAAGCTTGAGAGACGGTGCTATCATTGCAACAAGGTGGGCCACATCAGGCCACATTGCTGGGGGACCCCATCAGGGGCAACGTTCACAAGCTGCAGGGCCAGTAACCCAGCTTGGGCTGGCCCACACAGAGGAACAGAGCACAGCCATGGAGCCACAACCAAGAGGGATGTCCCAGGCAGATGCTGCTTTTGTCACCTCAGAGCCAGCAGCAGTGAGCAGAGGATGTCCAAGTGCATCAGTCGAGATGCAGCCTGCTGATGTCCTGAGCAGGCACCCACGGAGGGTTACCTTTGGTGACCGGCAAGCAGGGAGCTTGCCAGATTTGGGTGCTGCTGTTATTTGTTCTGTGTCCTGCCTGTATATGTGTGTGCCTCAGTGTGTGTGTGTGTGTTTGAGTGAGTGAATGTGTATTTGTGTGGTGACAGACAGTACTGGCAACTTTGTTTAATTGCCCACTCACCTTTACTTTTTCTATACTAACAGTCTTCCCATTTTCAAGGCCTATTAAAAATAACCAGCATTGTAAATGCTCAGAAAGGCACCATAACTCAGATCTCATCCCAGCAGCATTGCAATCTCTGCAGCACCCGTACTTACAGATCATCCCAGCAGCATTGCAATCTCTGCAGCACCCATACTTACAGATCATCCCGGCAGCATTGCAATCTCTGCAGCACCCATACTTACAGATCATCACAGCAGCATTGCAATCTCTGCAGCACCCGTACTTACAGATCATCACAGCAGCATTGCAATCTCTGCAGCACCCTGGATGGGTGCAACAATCTTGGAATTTGTGGGAGGAGCAGTAAGATCAGTATTGCTCGCCGTGTACAGTATGACTGCAGGTCAGTTATTTATAAATGATCTGACCATTACGTCATTTGTCCTAAATTTCACTCCAAGCGTGCACCAATTTGCACCAATTTGCACTATTTCAGATTCAATTTCCTAAAACAATCCTCGGAAGGGCGCTCCCTCCCAAGACCCCTCCCCAGATTTTTTACGAAATAGAATATAAATTGGTGCAAATTGGTTACAAATGACATAAGTCAGGTAATTTATAAATAACATTCTTCCCACCAGCGATTCTCGCGCGCGTCGCACCTTTCACCATTGTGTCCAGTATTGTTGGACAAGACACCTGGCAACCCTACTCGCTCTCCCCCCACCCGGCACCCCGGCTCCGCTCGCTCTCCTCCCGCCCGGTGCCCCGGCTCCGATCGCTCTCCCCCCGCCCCGGCACCCCGGCTCCGCTCGCTCTCCCCCGGCACCCCGGCTCGCGTCACAACCTAGCAGTGCAGCACTTCCGGTGCCTGCTGCTGCTAGTGAGCGCGTGGGAGGCTGGGAGCAACAGTGTAGGCCGGGCCCTGTGCACTGCTTTGCCTGGGGGCCCCTAATGTTAAGATGGCCCCGAGGACAGCGTTGTCATATTCCAAAGCCAGGGTCAGTGCAGGAGAGAGTAGAGTAGTCGTCCAAAGCCAAAGTCCGTACAGGAGAGTATCACAGGGTAGAACCCAGGCAGGGTCAGGCAGCAGAGTACAAGCAGGCAGTGAGCGCAGCGTCACACAAACAGATTATGCTCAGCAATGACTGGGAGCACTGAGAACATATTTATAGGATCTCCCACCAATGGGAGGCGACCAGGAAGCAGGAGAATAACACAGGATAGGCATTTAATAAGTGATGCTTGGGGCTCTGAGTAAACTTTTGCATGCTCTGGAGAGTATTTATAGTTTCAGATACATTTTGCTACAACAGATGTGTGTTTTGCGTAGTTTTTCCATCATAAAACCTGGCAGATTTAGTAATTTTACATCTTTATTTGCATTTCTCAGATGGCAGAAGCAAACAGAAATGACTGCAATTGAGTAAGGCTTGATATTAACTCATTGAAGGTACCTTGCGCAGGAGAAACGTGAGATGGCTAGAGTAGCCGTGTGTATTAAGCCTGATTGCATATCTAAGTCATATACTCACTTGTGCCTGTTCCTGACAGTTTCTATATGGGTACAACAAAAAAACTAAAATGCCCAAAGCTACTTCCAATGTGACAAAAATACACAGTGCAATACCTATATATCTCTTGTAAAAAGGGTCATTTAGTTTAACCCTTTGGCTAAAGCATCTTAAGCCTGCTGCCACTTACAAGGCATGACCGTAGCAGGTCCTAACACTCACCTGGGTTAAAATTCACATTGGAAGTAGCTTTGTTCTATACATTTAGCCACGCCCCCAACACTCCTTTTGACACACACACTGTGGTAATGGTTGGGGTTTCTCAGAGCTTGTTGGGAATCTGTGTAGTTTGTATATGGGGACAGTTTTAGGGGAGATATTGTCCCTGTGCGATGGTGTAAAGTGGGACAGCCTGCGAGCTGTGTATTAACCCTTGTCCCGTATGTAATACATTTGTTTGGTTCTATTAGAGATCAGATTAGAAGAGGTTTTTGCCCCAGTAACCAGACACGGAGACCTCAGCCGAGAGCACGAGATTTTATTCAAGAGAAACAAAAACCCCTTCTCTGTGTCGGACCCTTCATTGGTTACAGAGGGGGCCTCATGTGACTCTTCCACGGTGGAGACCGGGCACAAGAGATGGACACTGATAATACCACCACACGCCCCCCCCCCCCCCCCCCCCCCCAAGTAATAAGGCACTGGTTGTTAGCAGGTAACGCACAGTCCGTCAGAGCAACATCCCATGTTCAGAGAGTCTTACTGCCCCAGTACAAGAGGTCAACTTTAAGGGGTGCAGCATTAAGCCGGTTTCCCTTTGTAAAGGATGGAGGTCGCTAGACTGCGGGCAAAGCTGGGATTTATTGGGGAATAAATGGCTGACAGTGTTCAAGTTCTGAGTGCGCATAGAATTCTTATCCACATTTTGCAGATCTCCAGTTATTTGAGACCCAACTGAAGTTTGCAGGATCTCTCGCAGATGCACAGGAGGCGTTAGGCGACCTCTCACACTAGCATTGTAGTCAGTGACGGACCCCAGTTAACAAAACCGTGAGTACCAGGGGATTCTGGGAAAGCAATGATGTCACGAGTCTCTAGCAGGAAAAAGGGGCAGCCAGTGTCTCGTGCCAACCAGGAGCCGCTACTCCAGGGAGAGGGACTTGAGCTCGATGCCATCCAGAGACAGAAAGGAGACTGTGTCCATGGGCAGGCGATTGGGGAACGTGATGCTCTGCCCCTGCGGTAACTTCACATTCAGCGCGTCCGCTTGGTACTCAAAGCAAATCTGCAGGAGAGAGAGATGGGGTCATTCAGAGGCTGAGTGAAAGCAACGGTACTGCGCCCGATAGCATGACCCTAATAACAATGGCTTGAAGCACTTGGGACCTCATTGTTTAGAAGGACCTTTGCCATGTTAAGGCTTTAAAATACCAGGTCATTGGAAAACCCGGTGTCTAGGCCGACAAGTCCCATCATTTTAACCCATTCCCTGCCAGTAACAAATAATGGTACTTCCATGCACCACCCATCTATTACCGTGGCCTCCTCCCCCTGCTGGAAGGGGAACGCCGTTTCCCTCAGCTCTGCCCCCCAGGTATCCGCCTCCTTGGAGTTGCAGACGATGGTTCTCTGGTCGCCGTGGAGGTCGAAACGAGGATTGAAGTGGAGCAAGATATTGGAGGAATTCTGCCCTATGTTGATGATGAAGCTAAAGCGACACGATGGGCAGGCGTTAGTGGGGAGCGCGGGCGCCAGGCGCGCACAGCAATGCCAGAGAAACGGCGAGTTATAATAAAACTAATATGGGGAGAATGGAGTCACTGTCCCACAGAGCTTACAATCTAAGAAAATCTATTGCAGGCAAATATTAAACCCTGTGCTGAAGGCAAGGTGGTGGCTGGTTAACGCCTCTAGCAGTGAAAGGGTTAATGGTGCCCCTTACAGCTGCCCCCCATGCCAGGAACTCACCATGTGCCAATGTGTCCGGGTCTTATTGTATCTGCACAAATACAGTCTGAGCAGACACAGGAGGAGGCAGAACTCATGTAATGGGACAGCCATTTCTTTTGTGGGGGCAATAGAAAATCCCCTGGGGGCAGAATTGCAAAGCCCCGCATTACAAAATACACATTAAGCTGCAGTTTCCGGTGTTTGTCAAAAGAGTTGTAAAACATACAGGACACCTACAAGCTCATATTGAACCCACAAAATATATATAAGCGTATAAGTGTCACAGACACGGCAATATATATTTTAAACCTGAGACAGAACATGAAACACAGACAGAGCTCAGTGCTACATCCAATGAAACTTACACGGTACAGTGAGATAGATAGAGAGAATAAAATGGTCTTTTCGTTTTTACCATTTTGGCCAAAGTGTTGTAAGCCCTTGAGCCCCTACACGGCAGACCACATGTCAAGGGTCCCTAACACTAATATAAATTCTTAATAACCTGTGCATTGCCAGGAAGAATGATTTATAATAAATCTGTCAAAAGTGGTTGCATAGTTCTAAGTCTGATTGAAGCTCTTATTAACCTGTACATTACCAGGAAAAGCACTCTGTATTAGATTTGTCACAATCAAACTGCAAGCAAACAAGTTGCCCTGAGTGGGAGATGCAATGGAGTTAGCTTTTAACCATTTGAAAGTGGGAGAGGGCGAGCTTCAAACTAGGGAGGAGGAGCCACCCTCCAATCAGCTAAGACCAGCTGAACAAGGATTGTAAAACATACAGGACACCTGCAAGCTCATATTGAAACCCCCCCCACCCCCACCCCCACCCCACACACACTTTGGGTGTGGTCTGCCGTGTAGGGGCTCATGGGCTTACAACACTTTGGCCAAAGAGTTAAACTAAAAGACCATTTTATTCAAAAGATATCCCTATCCCTCTCCCACAAGAGGGCAGCGGTCCCCAAACTGATTACTCTCCAACCACTAATTAATCTTATTGCTCCTCTGACCATCGCTAAGGAACAGTGACCGATCCCAGGCTGTATAGTGTCCTGGGCACGTGGGGGGGGGGTAACATGCTTAATAAGTCTCCAAACTGCCCCTCATTGTGCGCAGGCAGCTTGGGGAGGGGGGGTGGGCAAGCTCACAGAATATGCCACCCCTCCCTGATCTCTGCCCCTGAGCTGTGATCCTATGACAGGGACACACAGCACTGAGCGGCCGGGCACTGTGCCTGGCGTCCCGCCTCTCACTGTAAGAGCGCCACAGTCTTACACCCACAGGGGACTTCCGCTGAAGCAGGACTTTCCTACGGGCGATATAAATAAATCAGCGCAGTGTAAGAACAGCTGGGACGTTATAAAGCGGAGATGTATTTAATAAGACAGGAATTGGGTCCCCTTTGTATATCTCCTTATCAGGAGGGTCATACACATACTACCCAGCAATGGAAGGGTTAATTATTCCAGTACAATTAAACGCCGTTCTTTAGGGAGCAGCGAAACCGCACGGATCTTGTATACAGAGGAACAAAAGGAAAGGCAGAAATCACTGCAGAAATCATACCCGAGTCAGCAGTGACAGATCCAGGCCGGTCTTACTCATACAAACCCAGGACCGGATCCCCAGCACACGGACCTGGAGTCGGCAGCTGAGAGAAGTGAGGATTAGGAGGGGCTCCCTGTAGGGGACGGGTCCCATCACTTACCCGTTAGCATCTTTCGGGATGAACCCTTTCAGCGCCACGCAATGCCCCTGCTTCAGGTTCAGGTTGTTCAAGACCACGCCCTGTGTGGGGGAAGGGCTGGTCATATCAGGACATGCCACGGTCATATCAGGACATGCCACGGTCATATCATACATAGCGGGGCTAGAAAAGGGCTCGTGTTCTGCTGGAGGCCCAGGGGATGTGGGAGGCAGTACTGCACGGAAAGGGGGGTGGGTGCATGGAATAGTCTCCCAGCAGAGGTGGTAACACAGTAAGAGGATCCAATAATGCTTGGGATAGCCAGCACGATCCCAAGTATGACGGCCCAGGACCTAAAAGGGTCGGAGATTATGGGTAGGAGAGCGGGGCAGAAAGGGTGGGGCAAGTAATTCTGATCCGCCGTCACATGGTGTTACATCACTACCCGCGCTATACAGAGACTGCGGGAGAGAGGGGCGGCTTTATCACACGCTAGGACATCAGTGGGCATTAAAAAAAAAAGTAGTGATACCGTGCGCCAAGAAATGGGGAACACGGGGCGATGGTGTTAGGATATTATTTGGGAGCTGATTATACAAGATCTATTCTGAACAGCGGGACAGGAATAAGCAGAAGGGGAAATAAAAGTCTTTGTGGTGCTCCTGTTACTCAGGAAATAGGGGTTTGTTTGGGAACAGAAAGTACTGGTACTTCTGCTATGCAAGTACTCTGTACCCTCCAACCACGGTCCTATTAATCTTTTATTCAGTCATGCAGCCACCTCTGGTGTGCGAGAAACCAGCATTTGTACAGCAGATTAAATACAGCGCTGGGTGGATAAGCAGAGGCTGGAATCTGATCCAGGATCTTCACCTTAACCACTACACCCCATCCCAATGCACACCAAGCAAGATGCATAACTGGCAGGGAAAGGGGTTAATTCTTTTATAGAGGGCAGAGCTAAACGGTGAAGGCTGATCCAGCAGCCAAGGGGTTATTCCTGCAAAGATCAACCCCAATATTAACCCTCTCACTGCCAGAAACAGCTAATGAGTTTATTGGCCGACATGCACAGTTATTAACCAAGAAGTCAGATTGTTATGGGGACTCCAGGATGTCTGTGACAATGTGACAATGTGACAGGCAGGTGTCAGGGTGGGATTATTCAGTGTCAGGGGAGGAATTAAATATTCAGCGATGGATTTGTCACCAGATCTAGAAACACACACAGCCCCGCGGCAATAACATGTAACCCCCAATGTAATTAGCTTCTTACACAGAATCAGGGGAGGGGAAGGGAAGGACAGAAATCCCCCCCCCCCCTCCCTGTGATTCTATTTCTGCAGCCCAAAGAAATCCCCCTAAAGAAGTTTAATAGTTAAACAATCCCAGACTTTGTCAGAGATTAAAATATTGTACAGACAGAGAGGAGACAGGCAGATGGAAGGAGCAAATTATACAGAAAGATGTATAAAGGGAGACAGGTCACATTTACACCTCATTCCCCTACCACACCAATCCTCATCCCATCCCCACTGTGCCCCACACTCACTGCCATCTCTCCACCAATGAGTCTTCAATCACTGCCACCTGTTTCAGATCCCAGCTTTAATACCTCAGTGCTAGGCCACGCCCCATGATTTTTCCCAATCAGGATAGAGAAAGGGTGTGAAGAAGAGGCGTGGTTAAACAAGACCCTCCCACCCAGGCTCATTCAGCCGCAGCTTTGCTGATTCATAATTTCCTGACGGTGTTTTACTGGAGGAAGATAAATGGGGTGAGAAGGATAGTAACCTAACTCCTGAGTGCCTCATTGTCCCATAGCAACAATGTGACACCTGTTTAGAAGGTGTAAATGTCTTCACCTGCCCCCCCCCCGCCCCCCCCACCCAGCCTCCTATCCCTCTCACCCCATTCAATGCAATAAGGTACCAGGAGATTTCCTGCCTCCTGATGCTAGCCTGCTCAATGGTAACCCAACTCATGAGTGTCAGTCACCCATACTCACCCTGTGACTGCTGTTCAGGAGGGAATTTATTAGTCTGGTCTCAGTTTCCAGCAATAAGGCACTCAGGGGGTATGCAGGGCCGCCAACAGAAATCATGAGGCCCAGGACAAATGAAAGGAGCAGCCCCCCAGCCCACCCCCCCCCCGATCCCATAGCGCACCTACCACGGAAAAAACATTTTAGTGCACAACTTTTACTTAACTGTTTTCTTGTTATTGTTAATACGGAAAAAAAACCAATACAATGTAATCTGTTTATTTTAATATTTTCAACAAGAGACAAAGATACCGAATGCTACATCCAATGTGACAAAAGGCCTGGAGGGGGTTAAATATGGGCCGGGGGGGGGGGGGCGGGTTAAATATGGGTCTGGGGCTACATATACACACATATACGCAGTGCTTAACAAATCACCCAAAAATCTACCTAGCCCCGCCCCACTTTTAAAACATAGAATAAATTCCTAATAAGAATTTTGTGTGTGTGTGTGTGGGGGGGGGGGGACGACGACTGGCTGGGTGACTGACTGACTGGGTGGGTGTTTGAGTAGATGGGTGACTGACTAACTAACTGACTGGGTGGGTGACTGGATGGGTGGCTTACTGACTGGGTGGGTGACCTTTACTGACTGGGTGGGTGATACTGGGTGACGGTGGGTGACTTTACTGACTGGGTGGGTGACTTTACTGACTGGGTGGGTGGGTGACTGGGTGGGTGACTGGGTGGGTGACTTGGGTTACTGACTGGGTGGGTGTAGAGGGAGAAAGGGGGTGGCCCGGTATTAAAGGGTTTTGCACCTCATATGGCATCCCCTGACCTCACCAGGGAGACAAGGGGTTAACTGGACTGCGGTCCAGGGATGTGGTTTGCACCTTGTTATACCTTGAAAATGTATGTTCCCCTGTTCCCATGTTTCACCTTTAATGTTGTTTCCCAAGGCAGGGATAAAATCCTGCAGAGATTGCTTTGCACATAGGGAAGCAGATGGTCAGAGGGATGACCCAATGTCTAGAGACTAAGTATTAATCAGACTCTGCCAGTCTAATTGTTACCTGAGGGCGGAGAATCATCAAACTGGAGTGGTTTGTAAGTGTTATGTCTACACCTACAAACAATGCAGATACTTTATTTGGTAGACTGATCGTTGCCCCTGATTTAATTATGGAGCTACCCATAGAGTTCCAGTACACATGTGCTAATTAGCTGGGGGGCATGGGTTAATCTGTGTCTCCACGTTAGGGATTGGATACAGATAATTGTTCACCAATAGTCTGTATTCAATGTTAAGAATAGGGTTACACAGGTATATAAACGGTGTCAACCCTACAGTTTTTAGTTGTGCTTCTGATTCCACCTGGAATGTGAATACAAAAAGGATGGGGGAGCACAATAGTTGGAAACAGGCAGTGTTGTAGAACTAGTAATTGCTTTTAAAATAAAGTAATTATATCCTGAGCGAGTGTGGTAGCTCAGGTGTCTAATGTCTAATTTGAATGATATACACACATTGGTTCATATGTATTGGAGAATGGGTAGAATAAAAGTATATATAACTTACACGGCCTTGTGTAAGCCCAATCGCATCAAGGTTTCTTTTGGAATCCCGTGTGCTTCTGGTGAGGCTTTTCTTCTTGCGGTGTGGGTTCTTCTTGATGTATAAGCTGCTTGCTTCGTTGGTTCAGAGTGCCGCTCCAGGAGGATTTCCTCTCGTGTAAACAGAAAGGAGGATAGGGTGAACACATACATATATACGTCAATGTGGGGGAGGGGATGGTGTGTTTATGGACCACCATAAAAATATATATAGATTATACTCCGGCACTCACACGGGCTGGTGTGAGTGTACTCTTATCTTGGTATCTTGTTTACTTATGGGTGTTACCCAATTAGTATCAGGTGATGAAAGAGAGGGGTACAATGGTATATATATGGTAAATATAACACAATACTCACACGGGCCAGTGTGAGTACACACTTCTAGCGGTATCTTTGTTCTTCTGTTCCTGATGTAGCTAATGATGAAGATGGGGTTTAACGCATATAAAAGACACTTGGGTCTGGAGGGTACAAACTAACTTTAATAAAGAAATAAAAACAAAAACAAAAACAGAAACCAAACGTTTCTTGGGGAAGTAAAAGCAAGGGGGGACAGTATGGTGTATAGTAGTAGGGGGTCTCGCCTTCCGCGTCCGGATGGGGAGCTGCAACTACACCTCTGTCTCCTCTATGATGTGCTGTTAAAATGTTCCAGATAAAAGAGCAACGCGTTTCGTCCAAGTACTGGACTTCCTCAGGCTCTGTAGATGTGTTCCTGCTGTTTCCAGCCTCTTTTATGCCGGGTTTAGCCAATCCTGGTCGTTGTGTTAATTGCATTAATTGCAATCCTGTTCCTCTAATGCGACGGGACGTCGCCATCTTGTAATGTGCGCGCGCATCCCATCTTGTAGGGTGCGCGCGCATCCCATCTTCTATTGGGTCGCGCATGTGTGGTGGTCTAGATAATAACGTTTTCAGGCAATACAATCGTATGTCCTTGTGCGTCTCAATAAAGTTCCGTGTTGTTGAAAAAAAAAAAGAAAAAAAGGGGGAAAAGGAAGAAAAGTTCGCGCGCAGTCCCTTGTATCCTGCGTGGTTGCATGTTCTGTATCTATGTACTCTCACTTATAACCAAGTGCTGAAGGGGTTAAAAGATGCCTTAAAAGTATCAT